>JAPMOR010048592.1:180415-232685 GCA_026543865.1 Argiope aurantia | reverse complement strand
CTATACTTTTCATTTTTGAAATCTTTGAACTATTTGAACTATCAGGATTTTTCTCCTGAAAATCCACAGTAAATTAAATACACGTTTTCCCGACATATTGTCAAAAAGTTCTAAAAATATTTTTTCTTTTTTTTGCTTAAAATTTTCTTTCAGTGAAAATATTTAAATAAATTACTATTGGTGGTTTACTAAATAACATTGAAATACTATTACAAATGCTTTACAAAAGAAAGAAATCAAAAACACAGTGTAGCAAAGCTGTGCGGATATGTTGAAGTCACTTTTAAAAGCTAGCGCAGAAATTTTACATGAATACATGAAGCTATCCCTAAAAATAGATGATTCTGCCCCTCTAAACAAGCATAAGAAAATGAAAAAAGAATGAAGTAAATGAAACAAATGTATTTTCCTCATATTATTATTAGTTCCCTGAATTGAAAACTTTTTCCCCAGACTTCCGGATTATTCGAGACTCATTGAGAGATGGAAGATCAGAACCGCAAAGAAAATGTATTCATATAATCAGGCAGTAATGGGATGAAATATTTTTTTCTTTTCAGAAAGACAAACAAAAAATGTACTTTTAAAACCCTTATATAAAAGCCATTAAAAATGCGCTGAGTTTAAAGATTTTTTAATGACGACACGCACTTTTTTATTTTATTCGTCGTATGTTGGCAATTTAATAGGTCAGTACTACTGATTAGAAAAATTATCATCACGCATGTAAACAGAAAAAAAAAGCTGAACTTCATTAAAAATTGAATTATGTTAAACATAAACCATTAGAAATAAAATAAATATTATTTATTGAAAAAATAAAATGAATACATCTATGCAAAAAGTGCTTGAGGTATTAAAAATATTGCAGAATTATTACACAAAATAAAATTAAGCGGTTTCAAGAAAAATGAATCTGATTTCTAAAAAGCTGAAATGTGCCATTGCCCGCATTTGTTACAATGGTAGAACTTGCTTTTATTATGAAATTTGGTTATAAACGATTTTTTTCCTATGGTGTAACAATAATTTTTGTTATGTTTTTCAATACTGTATTTTAAGAGTTTGAAATCATTTTTTTGCGTTAATTTCCAAAGGTAAGATGGACAGTTGTGAATTCTATTATTTTAATAAATTATCATTCTGTTTTTGGATGATAATTATAAAACTTTTTTAACGACTCCTTCGTCGTGCTGTCGGTATTATCTTTTTACGATCCACTTAGAGCTTCATATACATCAAAATAGATTGAGTTAGTGTTAAAAGAATGATTTATATTATATAATTTTAGTAACTTTCAGAGATATTTATATAGATAACGTTATCATAGGGCAAATCATTTTAAAAAATTACAAAAAGTAATTTTGAAGAATTAATAATTTCTTTATGAGCCCACATCGTTAAAACGATTTTTAAAGCCATTTAACTAATCATTGACATTTTCTACTGAATTTCAATTCTATTTATTTCGAGTGAACGAAAAAATAAATATTGCATTCTATTTAATTTTGTTATAAACTTCAGATATTTTTCCCGTTAAATTTGTAGTGAAATAATTTTCAAACTAAATAAATTATTTAAAAAAAATGAAACAGGTGAATCAGGTATTTATGTTTCCATTAGTGTGCAAAAAAAGTTAAAAGCACCTAAAAATAAAATTTTAAGAATTATTATGTAAATGAAGCGCATTTATCTTACGAAACTGTGGGGAAAACAACGTATAAGATTATATATATATTACAATACTTTCAAAGAAAGACTATTCTGCATTTCACGAAAATAACAGAAATGCTGTTATAGAATTCAACCTTTAATGATATCTATATTTTCAATTCTTTTATAGCATTTTATAAATTAATTATTTATTTTTTAAAAATTCGAATTCGTTTGAAAGTATGAAATGTACTCTTTACTTGATAACAAAATTATTTCTTGGTTCAACTTAATATTTAAATTATTTTGTAACTTTATTTTATTGTAACGTAAAAACTTCCAAACGATTTCATAAAATTTTATTGTTATTTAAAAATATTCACTCACGAACATTGGTTATTGTTTTCAACGTATTTGTTGGATCAGTAGTAATCAGTTTCTCTTTTAGTGTTTTATAACAATGTTATCTGGAAATGCTTTTATTATTCTAATAAAAAACTTTATCACCAAAGAAAATGAAATTTTCAGAAAATATCAGCACTTAAAGTTTTTCCTTTTTTTTTTTTTTTTAAAGAATAAAGATTGAGCTTTCGCATCAAATACTGATAATCCGAAAATGCCGCATTTATAAATACCAATAAAAAATTTCCAATGAAATATTTTGCAAAACATTAAAACGATAGCATTTTAATTGGAAAACAGCGAAAGAAATTTTTGCAATTTCATAATCCTTTAAAAAATTCTGTGTAATTTCGATTCTAGAAGTTTTATTGCATCGTATAATATTTTGAAATAAAATTTGCTGAAACCTTTGACGCTTAAATAGATTTCAGAAATGCTATATCAGGAGTTTCTTTGGTGGAATATAATAAATTCTTTGTCAAAAATTGCTATTTATTCGAATATTACTCGTTTGAAAAATCTTTTTGAGCGTCGCGTATTATTTATTAATGATTTCTAAAATCTCCAAAAAAGAAAAAGATTTTGCAACAATTTTGTTTAATTTAACTTAAATTGTTTCATTCTTGTATTGATGACATTTTTTTAATCGAATTTACATTCCCTCCCTAATGTATAGGGCTACGAAATTTCAGCTTTTATATTTTCAATGATAATATGCTATTTATTATATATTTACATTGCTATTTTAAAATTTTATGACCTAAATTAACTGTTCATTATTTAATTTAATTTAAAATAATGTACTTGGCAAAACATAATAATGAACTTGAGAAAAATTGGTTTCACGATTTCGTAACAATTATAATAGTGAGTTATAAATTAGATACTAAAAAGAAGACAATGATTAAAATAAAAGAATTTCGATTTTTATAATGTGTATCTAAAAACTGATTCTGCTAAATTTATTATGGATATGAATGGCAAGTATGTAATTAACGATAATGGTAGATTTTTCAAAATAATCATTTAGATCGAGAAATTCTGAAAGGATGAAATTATTTCTTTCATTTGAGAAATGCATACAAATAACTAATTATTTTATAAAAATAATTAGGATATAAAAACTATTTTGTAATATTTAAATTAAATGGTATTATTAATATAATACTTTAATTAAGAAATAATTTACTAATTTTATTTTTTATACTTAAAAAAAATCCCTTTAATTTCTTTATAAGCTCGTCATTTCTAAAGTATAATATTTTCCGAGTATTTGCATTAAAATGTAAAATTACATTTTCAAATAAACCTACAATGATTTATTATTAGTTTTATAAGTCGATTATGAATATTCAAAAATTTGAGAATATACATATGTATGATTTAGAAGATGAAAACGTACGTAGAAACGTAGCTATTGTGCTACGTTTCCTCTATATCCGTTTCCTACGTTTCCTCTATTCCTCTATATACGTTTCCTCTATATCCTCAAAAATTATTTATTATATTTGAATTCAAAATTCTCAAATTAAGAGAGTTTCTCAATTCCCTTAATTTGAGAATTGAATTCATAAATCTTAAATTAAGGGACTCCTAAATCTCCCACTATCGAACCTGAATTTATAATTAATTATTTCCATAAATATCAGAATATAGTTTCAACACAAAATTTAATTTAGTTTAATAAGATCAACGCTTCATTTTGTAACCACGCAATAATTTTTAGACAGATTTTGAAAGAACTAAAAATGACGAGGACGGTACCTGAGCTGATGTCTCGATTGTCAAATTTCGACACCTCCCCTATAAGGAGCTTGTACTGCAATGACATATTAAGCATACATTTGTTTCCTCACGTAAAATTTATTTATCGAAAAAAGACATCAAAATGGCAAGAAATCGAATATGGTGTTTGATGTTTCTTATGAGAGCACAATAGCTATAAAGATGATTTCATAGTAACTTCGTGGAACTACTTTGGACGGGTTTTGTAAAGATTTATTTGAAGTCGTTAAACTGTTCTTTCATCATTTTATAGAATTGTGACAATATGATGCATGTTCGCTATAAGCAACGTTTTCTTATTAACCTCAAGTGAGACATCAAAAGGTGCATTTAAAATATAATAAAATAAGCAGTGTATTTTAAAGAAACTCATATCGCTAGCCAGAATTTCTTCTTATATTTGAGTTAAGGTACTTAAGTTACTTTTAGAAACACTGCATTTTGTAATCCTAGAAAAGTGGAAAAGCCTCATATAACCCACGGTTGAGGTTTCACTCAAAGATGAGAATAACGATCTTCCCAGAATAAAACGTAGCATGATAAAAGTTGAGGAATAAAAGCACTTAGAATATGCTAATTTATCCCAGAAAATAAAGGGATTAAACATTTTGAAACTGAAAAAAAAATGTACTACACTTAGCTAAGCTGTTGAATTTTTTTCATAGAATAATATTCTTACACTACAAAAAGAGACTTCGCTTTATTGATAGTTTACAAAATATTTGAAGCCACCTAATGACATATTATGTTCTAACATAAAACATTTGGAGCCATTTAATAAAGAAGTTAAAGAAATCTCAATTAAATAAAAATATTATGGGGTAAACAATTTATGAACAAAATATATCTCATATCTCATTAGTAAGAAAACTTCAATTAATGATGGTTAGTTGTGATGTAAAAGACAGCATTATTTATTACGTATTTAAGTATCATACTTTAGGACGAAATTTGATTTGAAGAAGCTAACTCTCTATAAACTATAACTATACTATAAACAAAAGTAACCTGAACTATAAAAAGATTTTTGAAACGTACCCCTTTTTTCATATTGATTCTTTATTTCATATTAAATCTAATTCGCATTATTTTGGGATATCATACCACTACATTTTTCGCAGCCTATCGTCCATGCTATACAAGAATTATTTGTTGTTCAAATACAGATTATTGGTGTGTTTTTTTATACGCATAGCTACAAAAGTAATTAAATTCTCCTGATTGGCTTTTCTGGAAAATTTACGTGCGTGGAATACAGAGATTGCTTATTATATTAGGTAGCGTAGTTGCAAACACAAGCACATAGTTATATAGCTCTCAACGTATTCAAAACAAACAAAATAAACGAAAGAATCCTTTCAACCTATATTCAATCGTTTTGCATAACTATCTGTTAAATTAAATTTTCAGATAAGATCCATACTTTCTTATTCCATTTAGTATAAATAGTTATATTTTTCTGAAATGCATAGATTATATTCATGGATACTTGTAAAAAGCATGTGTGTTCAGAACTACAAATGGTAATAAATTCCTCATAATATCATTATATCTCGGTGGCATGTATTTTATAATGTAGGAAAATGGATGACTGTAAAACAGTAAAGAAAAATACAAGAAGCAATAACTCTGAAGCAAATTGTCATTTCCACCTTAATTCGCAATACATAAACTTACGCTACATGCATTAACTAATATTTTAGTGAGATTAAATATCAGAATTCCTAGGAATAATTGCGCTATTGCATCATTTGTTACTAGGATTTATTACATATTAATTGTTAGTAATGAACATGCATTATTCGTATAAATAAAATATTGTGCAAGGATTAACGAAGTAAGCTTACTTTATGGACTTAGCATAATTTTTTTATCGTAACAGTTATCTTTCACTTATGTCATCAACCTCTTCGTTATATTCCGAAATCTATATCAAGTATTTCGAAAAGAGAACTTTAATTCAAACAATATGTAGGATCATTCTTCAAAGCCGTAAACTAATTACATTATAGATTTGACTAAATTTAAAAATGAATTTGCTATATGATCTTTACATAAATTTCTATCAAATTTTGAATAAAATTCATTCAAAAGAAGTCTGTCTGGCTGGCTGTTCGAATATAAGCCAACACATACAAAACAAAACAAAAAGCTAGACAGATGAAATTCAGTACACAGATTGATTATTTATCGTGTAAACGCCTGTCACATTTTGTGCCAAATCCAAAAAGAGGTAGACCGTCTGTCTGTCTGTAGTTTGAAAAGCATGTAAAAAAGGTAACTCAAAAAAACCAATGACAAATATATTAAATTTGGTATATGATTTTGTGACTATATTTACAGTTCTGTGTCTAATTTTGATTTCAAATGGTTGGGAAAAACACATGTAAAGTACAAATTCAACTTTCGAATACTATTACCCACAAAGTAGGGATTAGTGTTTGAAAAACACGCCAAGGATCTCCCGATAAATTCATTAAAAAACTAAATTTACGCCAAAGATTAATATTTCATAACTACTGTGCGCCAATACCAGAAAGACATTCTGACTTACCCAAAATCCATGATCTTTTTTTGCAGATGATAGGGGGAGGGTTAATTTCTTTATTAAAGAGTGTGCTAGAAAGTTTTGAGGAACCATTCCCTCTGATTATTATTAGAGTCTACATGCTTGGGCACACGCATATCCATGTTTGCATCAGTGCATTTCTATTGGTTTAATGCTTGATATCTCTTGACATGAGAACTTTTTATTCATTTTTTTAGAGTTATTCTGTATTAATTATTATACTGTAAATAGTAAAAACATCTTAAGATATATATATATATATATATATATATATATATATATATATATATATCATGGCATCAGAATAGTAAGATTCCATAACATGTGAAGTTATGTAGATTCCTCCTTTCATGTTACGTTCGGCATTGTTGTCCACGATCTCCCGAATGGAATCTCCCGTTGCCGCCTGCGAAAATGAACACGTTGAAAATCTGTAATTATAACTATCCATTACAATAAAAACTTTTTTCTCTTTCCTCTCTATGTTGTCATTGGTCCTTTATAATGCTCTTCTTTGCAAATGCTTTACCGCGGCAATTTTCGTCACACGCTAATCGTTCCAACGCCATTTGTGGTTTTTCAATACGCGGATCAATTTGCGCAAGGGAAAAGTGGGTGTGCCATTCTAAAATTTCAAAATTCTCTCACTGTAACCGTGAACCCTGTGTTGTTTAGAATCATCGCAATCTCCAGCGCATACCTTCCAACAACCATGTCTGAAATTTTGGTTCGATTGGTTGAGCGGATAGGCCGCTAGGGTTTCATATATAGGGGAAGTCTTTTTTACCACCCTATATATATATATATATAACATAACTTATTTTCAAATTTGAAATACTTCCGTCTGTATTTCGCATGCATCTAAATGTATTAGCTCAAAAACGCTACAATTTAAATAAATAAAATTTGCTTGAATCTTATTAATGAAACTGCAGTACCTTGTCAGTTTTGGCTTTAATCTGTTGGTTTAGTTATATTAATGTCCAGTTTTTAAAGCAACGTTACGGCTATTTTGGGACGAATTTCGCGATCTTGAACCAGGTCCAGATGACGAGGACGACACCTGAGCTGGAACCCCACTCCAAGTTTCCACACCACACGAGCAGGAGGACGTTTGGCTCCGATGGATTTAATGCGCACCATATCTGCCTTACACGACGGTTCTTAGGAGGAATCGGGTCTCGAACTTGAAGTCCTCCGGTTCCTAAGCCGAGACCTTACCACCAGGCCACTGCGGCCCTTTAAATTGCTGCGAAAAAAAGCATTCAAAATGCATGTTTTTTGTTTTTGTTATTTTTAGCTATATTATGAAGTAGTTGCCAAATTGAGCACTGTAAAAGCTTCTAGGCAATATGAAATTTGGGTCTTCCTTCTAAAGGAAATAACTAAATATTTAAATAATGTTGCCTCATAAAGAATTGATTTCAGTATCTTAAGGTGTAAAAAATTAATTTAAAATTAGTTTTAATTTTCTTCTGAAACAAAATGTAAAAAATTTTCACCCATTTTAAATGCTTAAATACAAGAATTTAAGAGGCGCTTATTTATGAGTTGGAAGGCCAACTGAAAAAACATTAATCACAGATACAGGAAACATGAAAAAAATCCTATAATTATTATTCTGACATTTAAAAAGTGCTTGATTTAAGTTGAATATGTTCAAGTATGACAACAATGAATTGATTGATGGAACAAAATTATCCTAAAAATTTCTTCCCCTCCCCCTCTCTCCAAAAAATATCAGGTCTGAGGTTCCTCTACAGTTACGGGCTTCTAAATAGTTGTCTACTTTATCTATTTATATATATGTCTGTGCCAGGAAGAACACCTCTCATTGTGGGACTCAGAAAATAAAAAATTGAGCACTTATCTAAAGTCCCTCCCCCCTTTCTTTCGGGGGAGTTGGAATAACACCTTTTTGTAAGATTAAGCAGAAAGTTTCTGACACACTACATGACTAGCTGGTTATTTATTCAGCTGGCCAATTCAGCTTTTTTAGATGTTGAATAATAATATAATTCAGCTTGTTCCCTTCACCTGTTTTAGATTGTTTTTATCTGAGTATGTAAAAATACTCAGCGAATGCCAGACCTTTGTAATGATTAGGACTTTATTCTGGACATGAACTGGGAACCTCGTGAGATGGACAATAGCAAAGTTGACCGCTAGGTTGGTAGTTATATTACAGCCAATAAGGGAATAATTACTTGCAGCTGTTTTATTGTAATCCGAAGTAAAATATGCATTTTGAGATAAAATATCTTTGTACAGACAATATAAAAATTATTCTAATGCAACCGTTCCCTAAAATCTATTATCAAATTACTAATAATTTACTTTGAAGCAGTTTAAAGTTTATTCAGTTTCTAATAATAAGATAAAATGCAGAAGGAAATAATGAATTTGGAACCTATAAAATGATAATTGCTCCTGATTTGCATAACTGAATCCTATTAAAGAACACTTTGTTTCAAATCAAGAAAGAAGCACAGAATTAGTCCACTGAAGTATGATATAAGTGTTTTAAAACTATGGGAAAATATATTAAAAGGAAAACAATACATGCAAATAATACTCACATGAAACATATCAGTTGCACAGATCAAATTTGATTCTGGAATTTATAGTTTTCTTACGAGAGAGAGAGAGAAAAGGGCATAAAGTCACATCATAGAATATGGCAATTTGCATTTAAATGGCACATTATCATGTGATGTAATGACACGTGAGTTTGTCTTTTAATCCTTTGTATCCCGACGGTGTTTGAAGGCACTAGTTTAATCAAGCACTTATATCTATAGAAGATGAACTCTTTGCAGATATTTCTCACGAGAATAAAAAGTGTGTAATTTCGATAACAGACAACAGATGACAGCTGAAGGCGGAGATAAAATTATTTTATCTAGTAATAAAATAATTTTAATTAATTGGAAGTTATTTTCATCTTCTCTGGATTTATTTTGTATCAAAACTTATTTAAAAAATGTTTAAATATAATTCAAAAGTTAATAAATCAATTCAGGATATACCTCACAGGAAATGCCTCACTTGAAATTGCATGAAATTCATTTTTAGATAATTAAACATGAAACAGAATATTATTCAAGAATATGATTCATTTTATCATTTCATATATTTAGAATTGACGCCAATGTACTTCAAAACTAATATGCTTATTAGAGTAAATGACATAAAAAACAATAAAAATTAATTTAAAAATAATTTTACTTATTTTTGTGACTTAGAAATTGTTTCTACGCTATGAAATGAATAAATACTGCATAATTCTATTTATTACTCCATGGATAATTCACAATTTTCTGGTATTTTTAAACATTAATCAGATCTTGAGAAATTGTTTTCTTACTTTTTTTTAACAAACTAAGTAATGTTTAGATGTTTATAACAAGTTACAAAATGCTTAATTTATTCCTTTACGAAGAAATATATTTTTCAGCTGTTATTAGCTATTATACAGATATCATTCTTTTACTTTTATCATTGTTTTTAACAAAACATTTGAATATTCATCATTTTGTTAAAGGATATGTTGCTAAAGAAGTCAGGGTTATGTCTCAGCAAAAAAAAAGTGAGCTGTTGTCCACATCTCGTTAATGAGTTGCTTCTTCTCATCGCTATGTACATAAAGGAAGGATTTTGAAATGAAGGCTATAAAATGGCAGTAAAAACATTATGCATTTCATCCTGCATTGTGAAGACAGCCATAACTTCAATGAAGCTGTGCAACACTAACAAATATATCTTGGCCAACTATAATTTTAGTTGGATGTTTTAATTAATAAAATCTTTATAGCTTACTAACAAAATCGATGCTTGCTAAAACATTTCGTCACATGAAAAATTCATATTCATATATGAATCGTAAATATATTGTGTTTAGAAGTCATTAATATCTTCTGCCTTACAGCATTTTTTTAATTACTTATGACGAAAACGTATACGGCTCGCAAAAATGAGAGACTATTTTGAAATAAATATACAAATGATGAGCAAATATAAAAAGCAATTGATATTTTCTTCCTTTTTTAATGAAACGAGAAAATTAAATAAGAAACTACAAGACAAAATATTGTTCACTTTTGCGGAGAAAGATGTTTGGTAAATGATCAAATACATCACACTGTACTTCCTGAGTTATATGTTGTCCTGAACTCAGTTGACTATGCTGTTGACACAGAACATCTCACAAGAATTGTTGGATATTCTGATCTTGTCTGCGACCGATGGGTGTTACTACATTTTGATTGTCTTGGATGATCAAATTCTTTTGGTATCCTTTTCCAGCGCTACAAGTTTATTTTGTTGAGCTCCATCATTATGCTAATAATTACCTAATCATGATAATTGGATTTAAATTTTATTTATACAATCTTGTTTAGTAAAAAAAGGACCAATCAAATACATTTTTTATCACGTTATCTTTAATATCCCCTAATTTTTGGGAGCATTTGTAGTAGTGTAAACTTTTAAATTTTTTTGGTACTTTTCTATTCTTCTTTGTTTTTTTTTCCAAGAATGGAAGAAGTTATTTTTCAATATCTTACAAGTCTTTTGTGAATTGTATAGATTTTTCATTAAAATAAGCTTATTTTAGTTCATTTCAAAATAGGAGTTTTGCTATATTCCTTTATCTTAAAGTATAAATTTTCAATATCTTATTATTGTGAATTATATAGATTTTTCAATTCTTTATCTTACAAATCTGCTGTGAATTGTATAGATTTTTCTATAAAAAAACGTTTATTCTAGTTCGTTTAGAAATAATGATTTTTCTATATTCATTCATCTAAAAGTATAATTTTTTAATATCTTACAAGTCTATTGCGAACTGTATAGATTTTTCAATAAAAAATTATTTTAGTTCATTTAGAAATAATGGTTTTGCTATATTCATTCGTTTGCAAGTATAAATATTTTATTTTCATTACAAGACTTTTATATTCGTTTTCATTACAAGACTTTTATATTTATGTTTTAAATATACCAGAAAAGGTTTGCAAAATCCTTATGCAAATGTATAACTTTTTCTTCTCATATAAATGTGTAAACCTTTTTCTTTAATTTTCATTAAAATAGAATTTCATTAGAAAGAAAATAAACTACTCTTTTTTTTTCATCATTCACTTTTTAATCATTTACTTTTTAAAAAAAGGCAAGCAACTATATGCATTTAAAATTGAAGCGTAAAATAATATGTTCCACTACATTGAGTTTTAAGATTTTATTACTTATGATCACTTCAATTTGATAGATAAAAACAAGCGATCTATTGAATTTATAAACTATAAATGCGATTTATATAGGATAATTCATTAAAGAAAAATAAAATACATTCATTTTAAATAATACATTATTTAAAAAATTTATAAAGCTACTTATTTAAAAATCTATAAAAAATACCTTTTTAAAATTACAAAATAATCAAAATTAATAATAGCAGAATTAATAATAAAAAATATTTTTGGAATTTGATAAATATTTTAACTACCTATAAGAAATTCCGTCTAAATAAATAAATGAAAGGTTGCACGAATTAAATCAAAAAGTGAAATAAATAAAAGTGAAATAAAATTCATGCAGAACAATGAAAAGATAAAAATATGGAATATTTTCTCAAAACGATATTAGAGAAAATACTCTTCTCGTTTCGCCATCTAGTGATCATTTTAGTAAAACAATCATTGTATTTAGATAAATTGGAATATTATATTCTTGTAACGTAATGTATCCGATATTAATTAAATGCTTAGTATAAATGTATCCGATCTCAGAAGCGACGCTTCAGAAAAAAATAATTCTTCTTTAAACTCTATGGCAAATATTATTTATTTACAGCATATTTATAACTGCTATTTAATGACAAATGAAAAGGACTGTTATACGAAATATCAAAATAATTAGAAACAAGAAAAATAATGCAAACATCCATCGACTAAACTAAAGAAAATCATATATGTATTATACAAAGGAGTTTTGTTCTGTTAATTATAGAAAAGTCTATTCATTGAATTAACTTAACTTAGTGAGTGTATCAAGTGATGTAAATTCAAGTCACATATTTTAGCTTTTTCAAAAATTAATATTAAATAATTTGGTATTTAATGAAATAACTTTTTAGATTTTAATTGTAAGTAAAAAAAATTGAAAATTTAAAAAGAATAATCAAAATTTAAATTAGAAACTCAAACTGTTAATTGACATTTAAGATTAACATTAAGAACATATTTACATAAATTCACTTCTATTGAAAAAAAAATTGAAAAACATCTTTATGTAAATGCATGAATAAATTTTTAAATATTAAATTTAATTTACTTCGAAAATTAAATTTTATAATAATGATCATTTCAACGTGTTATGATCTATTTAAGCTACCTCTAAGAAAATTTTTGAGAATTCATTATTAAAATTATTTCCCAAATGATTGTAAACAAAATGCAAATATTGTACTTATTTTAATGTTTCAAACGTAATTACCACGCCTTCTCTTTTTCTCTGCAACAGATTTATTCTAACGGAATAGCTAGCATTCTGTTTATATTCTGACAGAGTACGGATTCCGGTAATATGATAATATATGGATCAAAATTTAAACAGCGTTTCCAAGGAAAAAACAATTTCTCGTAATTTATAATTTATGAAGTTTCTTCAGATCTCCAAAGCAAGCTGTCTTTTTAAAGACATGTGAATAAATATGCTTTGATTATACGCATTCGTCAGTAGTTATGTTGTAAAATTTATGCTTAGATTTTATTACTTAATTCACTGCAAAAATGGTTTGATGTATACCCTTATTCATAAAATTCATATGTGATATCATATGCGTATGGAAATCAACTATCAAAATATTTTTGTCTTTCAAGATATATTTATTTTAAAAAATTATTTCTAAAATTCCATTTTGATGAAGATTTAAAATGATCACGATTCTTGAAAATGTAGAATGCTGAATCTATCGGATTCTATTTCTGAATGCACCAGCTCACTCAATGAATTTGCAATCAATATTAAAATTATTTCTTTACACAAATTTTTTCCGGCATTTGTTTGAAATAATAAGCTGCTGCTACAAACTTGCTGTAATTTCATGAAAAATATGTTTTCATGATAAATTTTCGATACATAAGATATCTGAGGGAAAAAATTAATGAAGTGTTATTAGTTGTCACTGACATAGATTTTAAGGATCTTTTGTCTATTTATACACAATGTATATATTAATTTCATTAACTCGTCATTACTTCCGTACTATGCTTAAAAGATTCTAGTCTCTATCTAGCTTTATATATAACACTTAAATGCAAAATATGTATATCGTATATCTGTTGTAACTGGTTCATTTTATACTGACATATAGCACTTGAAACTCATAATTTTGTGATATTCTCCATGAGTTAATTGAAAGTATTCATTTAGGTATATTATCATTGTAGTTTATGAATATTAGAATTTAGTTCGAAGATTAATTGACCTTATATTAAGTATTAGAAAAATTAATAAAAATATTATACTATTAATTAAATTATGGCTTTAAAGAACTTGAATTTAGTAATTCATTGGCGAATAATATAAAGTCAATTTGAACTAATATTTCGACATCGAAGTATATTGTAGATATTTTATTATATTTAACTAAAATAAACAATTGCTACAAATTGAAATATTTTCTTAACTATTCAGTAATAAAAGGCATTTCAAGCTGAACAGCTTGAAATGCTGTTCAGCTTGATTTTTTACTGCAAAAAAGAATGCTGTGAGCTTTCTTTTTTGCAGTAAAAAAGAAAATAAATTACTGAAAAATAAAAATATACTAATAGTAATTTTAGAATAGTATCCACCTAGTATTAATTTTTAATTTAATTAAATATTACTGATGCAATAAAAATGTTGGATTGTCTTGCAATTGTTATATTTTTTAATGATTTAAATAAAAAAACAATTGAAATATAATTTAAGATAACAATTGAGAATAATATGGAATCGATATCGTTTTTGCTTTATAAAATTAACATTCCCCAAATTGATGAAGAATGTAAATCTTTAGGCAGAAATTGTTTTAAGAAATGGTCCAAAATTTTAGATATCTTTCCTTACTTCTAATATTTTAAAGCATTTTAAAAAGGAAAGTGTGAGTGCATATATATTTTTTTCCTCTAAAAACACTTGAAATTCATTTTTAATAAGATAGAATAAATCATTTAAAATATTTATTAAAATCTGACATTCAAAATAAGAAAATTGGAATGAATCAAAAACATAAATTCCATTTATTAATAACTATATTTTCCATCAATGGAAATAATTCTTTTCTTCTTGCACATTACTAATGTATTGAACATTTTTCTCTAGATTTGACTACCTTTGAGAAGATATGTAAATAATAATCGATTGCATTAGTTTTTTATAACATTTCTTTTATTCCAAATTTTTTTCATCCATCTTCCGTACCCTCTGACTTTAAATACGTAAAGCACCAATCACATGCAAGTTCAAAAAAATTTACTCCCTTCAAAAAATCTCATTTTTGGATCTCTTGTTTGGTTTTGGAAATTTATATGACAACTAAAAGAGATGGAAAAGTTATTTCCAGAATGAAACGTACAGTTTCAAGATTAATGTTATTTTTCAGAGAAGATAAATATACATTCTGTTCTTAGTACAACATTTTTTTAATCATTTTTTTTCTTTCGAATTTTTTCCTGTTATTCTTCTGTATCTTCTGCCTTTTAATATCTAGAAGATCTGTTTGGCTGGATAAAACCATGAAGTTAAAAAAAATGAACTCATTTAAAAAAAAAAACACATTTTTGGACTTATCCTCAGTTTTGTAAATTCAAAACAAATTTCATATGGCAAAATAATAATCTTTTGCATTTTACAATTCAGTACAATTCACAGTTTATAGTGTGTAGTGAAAGCTTATAAGCCAGTTAACAGCTACGAAACACAGGCAGTTGCTTTTGTATTGTGGACATGTTACTCGGCTGCGAACCACAAGGCCCCAGGTTTTATTCTCCCTCAATTCAAACCGCCACAAGTCTAATGATTTAAAAAATGTATAAAAGTCCTCATTTAAATATTTATTTTTTTATAAACCTGTTTTATATTAGTTAAATTAAAAAAAGATATCGCAAGGTTACAGGTACTGTTTTCTTTGGTATTAATGTGGAATGAATAAGTGTTCTTTCCTTAGTTTAAGACTTTGAAAAATTTTAATGCAGCATAAAATGTGAAAAATAATGTTGCTTTATTGTGGAACAAAATCTACTATTCTAGAGTTATTTCTAATTATTACATAGAAACAGATCAAATTAGACACCAGAAATTTGCCACTGAAAAACGATTATACATCTAAGAATAAAGCACAAGAGCAAAAGAATTATTCTCCAAACCAGACTATCGTAATTTTAATATTATTTATATAAGTAAATATTGAAAACAATAACAATAATGTTACAAGGCAAAAAACAATAAAAAAGAAACAGTACATTCCTTGGTGGCCACGGAATTCTCACGCTAACCGGGCAAAAGCAATTTAATTATGTGAATATCAAATTGTTTCAGTCATAGAAAAATATTAAATATATGACAATAATTATGGCTTTATATCCATTTAATGGATATCATATGCGGAATTTGTTTGCTGCAGTGAATATCTGTAGAAACCACTTTAAAGAATAAATAAATAAATATTTTACTGTGAAAGCCTGAGTAGAAATAAATCTTGTTTATATATAATGAGATAAGAAGCTTATTGCTTCCAGTGACAGTCATTATCGGGCAGGGTTTCAGGAGAGTTTCGGCCCCATTGCTTTTACGGATATCATAAATCTGCCATTTGACCACTCCTCCCCCTTGGACGTCAATTGGGAGCTTTCCACAAATTATCGGTAAAATGAACAGACATCAAAGAACCCGGAAAACCACATATGAGGGAAAAGTTGGTAAACCCTTCAGATTGAATCCGTGAATGGACTTCTATGTGAGATGAGAAATTCTCTGCTTATGATCAGTAAGTCCTGCAACAAAAATTGGAGGAGGGGCTATATTTTCCTAGAATGTGCGCCAGTGTGTAAAGGCATGACTGAATTCTTGTTTTTTAGCTTTAATTGGACAGACCGTATCGATTTTACTTTCTATCGTGATCCAGGACCTATAATCGAAATATCATCAGTAAAATCACACCTCTGTTTGGAAAATATTGATCACTGGTATTTAAGATTTTTTGATATTGCTTAAATAGTAACCGATTCCTAACTTTAAACAGCGATACGAATCTGGTATCGAGGTTAACAGATTGAATCGGATCTTTTCACGAATTGGATGCTTATTTCAAGAACTCTAATTGAAAAAAGTTGCTGTTAAGTTCACAACAATGTCTTGAAACGCATTTCACTGTCAGAATTATTTATCAATGATTACAATAACGGTTCAAAAAAATTTCATCTCCCTCTATTTAGAATAAGTGCATTGCTGCAGTTCGAGATTAATTTTTTCCTTTTAATTTTTATTCAACCTCTCCTCAACGAACCACCACCACAACTGTAACTTTTGCTCATAAGTCTTTTAGAACTGAAAATAACCATCAACAAAACAATATGACTTCAAAAGGTGTGGATTTGGAATTAAAAAAGGTAAACACGCTAAACATTTTTGATATTTTTTTCTAAAAATCTATTAAACGCCAGTTATTTTATTATTTCAGAATGTTTCTTACATAATAAAATATTAGTCATTTCATGTGATACTAATTTTGTTCAGTAAACACGACTATACATCTGCCGGCATTACGTTAAAATAAAAATTTAGTTGAATGTATTTATCCGGTTGACTCACAAAACTTAAAAAATAAAGATTTAAATAGATGATTTTTATAACTATAAAAATATAAGTACAAAATTTATTAATACGAAAAGTGAAATTTTATATATGCGCTGCCATTATAATAGCTAACCTTTTAATTAATATTAGTGTTAAAAAATTGTATTCAGTTTTTCCAAATTGATTTTGGTGAAAGTTGGTAGGCCTATGAAAAGGGCTATAAAAAACGTACCAAAGTGGGCAATTCTTCATTTCACCCTTGATAGATTTTAGTATGTTTATATATCATAATATTTAAAAAAATGATTTGTAGTGTTTTATTTCCATTTTTTTATTAATAATAAAATGACCTGCTAATTTTTCTCTGTTGATTTAAATTGCAAATCATATGAGATACAAAAATGCAAACATTTTTTGGTTTGCATTTTATATTGGTTAATGATAAAATAGTTATGGATTTCATTAAATTTTTCTAGAAAAGCATTCAGATTCATTAATAAATTTATTTGTAAATTAACTTTAATGACCTTTAAATACACTGAAAATGAAAGTTATATTTGTTGAATCTTTTTTTTAACAGAATTTTAACTTTTTATTAATATTGTTGTCCAATTTTCTTTGACCTTCTTGCATTGATTTTCCTCACTATTTGAAAATTGAAATAAGTAGTGACATAATTTTTAAATTGATAAGGTTTAAATTGTGGCCTTTTTCTTAATGATTTTGGAACAAATAAGTTATTAATGAAATGTAAATGGAAAGTTGGCTTTGCTAAATTTTGTTTTAATGCTTATTTTTTGGGTAAAAAATACTAATACAAAAGGCCTTTTTCTTCTTTTTTTTGTTGTTATGTATAAAAATATAATCTTTGAAGACATTGTTTTGTTTACTTTTTATGAAGCTTTTATGAATATGAATCTCATCTTATAGGAAAAATGATTGCTGGGAGGCGGCTAGAAATGCACATGTAGTTCTAGAAATTTTACAAATGTCAGTTCTTAATGTTGGTTGAAAATGAAAGATCATTCAAAAATTCATTTACTTCAAAACTGGTGACATTTAACAATGTAATGGTCACATTAAATAAATACTTTTGTGAACATTTGAATACTTTAGTTCAGAACGAGAGGATTTTGCTAATATAAAGCAATTGATAATGTTAACTGTGATTATATTAAGCAGCTTCCACTGTATTCATTTATATTTGAATGAAATGTGTGGAAAAAAATTAGTGAGAAATGAAATTGATAGGCATAGATAAATCAGAATATTCAAATCAAGTCCAAACAGACATGTTCAGTAAAAGATAATTTGTGTTAGTTTATAAATTAAGATGAAGAAACATAATTGTAACAACATGACAGGTGGGGAAATGTCCTGCACTTATTTGGAAAAGCAAATTGAATTTTAATAAATATACAAAATGCTAACATAATGATGAATTTTGTCTTCCAGAAAGCAACTCCTGGCTCAGAAATCCTCTTGTAGATTATTTCTGATTTGATTGATCTTTGAAATGGCTATAAATAAAGTCTAGAGTCAAATTGTTGAAAAAATTTGTCTAGATTTAAGCCATACACACTTATACATTTTCAGAGTTTTTTCAGAAGAAAGATCCTTTAGTTCTGCTAATGTTATATCTCTAATTTGTGAAATATACAATTGAGTATATAGAAAAGTTATAAATATTTGTAATTTAATAGATAACTACAATTTTATAATTATTTATGGTTTTATTTTTTCCAATATATATATATTTTTTTGAAATTTATAGGTGATATATACAAACATGCCAAGTACTCCGATTTAATCAGAGTTTCTCCGATTTTTATCAGTTTACTCCAGTAATCCGAAAGTTATCAGAAAACACAGATTTTTTAAAGTTTGATGGTTTTATTTTTGTATTTCCCACTCTCCCTATGTAATTTGAATAATCTGCTTGCCAAATGCAATTTAAAAAAAAAATACTACTTTCGGTTTTGAAAAAGTATCGTTTTCGATACTGAATGCGGTTTGCTTTTCGTCAGTCGCTAGACTTGCGCTTAGAACACGGGCACATTCTCAATGCGGAGACATATCACTTCTCTGCCATGATGCGGATGTGAATAACCTCCAAGCTTACCCCGCGAACGAAATTTTAACCTAACTGGACCACTAATTCGGTTATTATACAGCAGATTAGAACAATATATGCTAGGGATATTGACATTCCCACATAGTAATGCTTCCTGCGAACGTATATTCAGTCTTGTTCGTAGAAACAAAACAGATTTTAGAAGCTCGATGAACATTTCGACATTACAATCAATTTTAATTGCTAAATCTCAGATTTCAAATGTTTGCTATTCTCGAAAATATGATAAAGATTTTTTAAAAAAAGCAAAATCTGCTACTACTGTTGCATTAAATAAGTATTGGAATATTCATAATTTTCTTTATTTTGTGTTTATACTTATTTTTAATGAAGCTGATCTTTTTTATGAATCTAAAAATTTCTTAGGAAAAATTTTTACCTTTTCCTTCAGAAAAAAAGAAAAGAAAGAAAAAAAAATTGTAAATATTCCTATTAAAATATTTTTAGCATGTTTTGGAAATCTCAATAAAAAGGTAAGTCTTTGTAATATCAATCAAAATAGAAATGTTTAGAAATTTATTAACTACAGTAAACTTCTTAAATAATACATAGTAAGAAAATTTACAGCTAAAGAACCAGTTTTTATATTTAAGAAGTAAAGTTATCTATGTGTGTACTTCATATATAAAATAATTTTAATTTGTTTATTGCTGTTGTTTATTTAAACATTCTTTGAGTTTCATTGCTTTAAAGAAATCTATGTCAAAACTGTGAAAATAAAGGAGTACATGGGAATAACTAGTAAAAATTTGGTATCGTAGATTTGCTTCTATTTTTCTAGTCTTGTGCTCCTAAATTTTTTTATGTGGGGTTGGCAGCTCTGTATATATATATGGAGAAGCTGTAAATATATTTGATGTAAAATTCCAACCCTTCATTTCTGTTATTATGAACATTGTATATTATTTTAGAATATATAAATATTAATTCTAAAAAGCAAACACCATAATGAAAAGTTTCTGCATGGTGTTAACTAGTTTAGATAAATTAAATGTAAATAAGCTGTATGTCAAAATAATTATAATATTTGATTATTGATACAACATGTTTTTTCTTTGTAAGCTTATTTTAAGAAGATAATAGGAAGCATTAAGAATATTTGTTTTATTAATTGTAAATTTGATATAAATGTCTTTTTAATATAAATTTAGTTTCTTCTTAACCTAAAATTTCACTGAAATATTTTATGAATCCTTGGATATAAATGCATATTTACTTTATACATTTATGAATTATATCATGTATAAAATGATATTAATGAAAATTCTAGTGTGTATTTCTTGTAAATTTATATTTTATCTGAAATTTTTGAAGAAATGATGTTTTAGAATGAAATATTTTGACATCTGAATTTATAACCCAAATATTATTAGGAAAAAATTTTCAGCTGTTAATCTCCATATTTTGATAGCAACTTAATCAAATAATCATGTTGTTGTTTTTAAATATCTAATTTGATACAATTGGTTTATATCACATTAAGTGCAGAATTTATATTAAATTGTAAGTATCCAGTTCTAAGTAAGGTTTTAATTGAGCTTTGTCTTTCTACTTTGGAGCTAAATTAACTTATAACACTGATGACTAACTGTTTTTCTAGGCTTTTCAAGAGTTGCAAGCCAAAGTGCTCGACACAACACAAAAATTGAAGCTAGCAGATATACAAATTGATTCCTTGAATAAAGCTATCCAACATTCTCAGCTAACTCAGCAGGAGCTCAAGTCTTTTCCAGAAGATACCAACATGTTTAATGGTGTAGGGAGGATGTAAGCAAACTTTAAGATGATATCATAAAGTTTTTAAAAACAAAATTGTTTTATTATGTTTTTTTTTTTTTAATATAAGAAATAATAAAATTTTTCCAATAGCTAACATTTTTGTAAGATATTTTACTTAAATATGTTTCTGAACATGAGAATTGCTTAAGACTATAATCTTAAATTAAGAAGTTGTTGAAAAATTTCATTTTTATCCCATAAAGTTGCTTTATTCAATACATAGTTTTATTAGATATTTTTGAACCAATAAGGAAGTACTGAAAACAGTAGTGCCTTGAAATTTTTAATTGTTAGTGAAATTAAAATTTCTTCTTCTATATTATTTTATTATGCACATTATATTTATGACAATTCTCTCTCTCTCTCTCTCTCTCTCCCCTCTCTCTCTCTCTCTCTCTCTCTCTCTCTATATATATATATATATATATATATATATATATATTGCTCTTGTTTGTGACTTGATAATTATCATATAAAGTTCCATAGAAAATTTTATTAGACATATTTAAATAAGCTACTTAAGTTATTTAAAATCACATAAATGGGCAAATTTTTTCATGTCTTTCAACAATAAATTTATTAGTTGTTATAGATTAAAACATTTTTTTTTCATTCTTTGTACAATTAAAAAAAATATTAATAGGTAAAATTTTTTACACTTGCTATGCAATTATTTTATTTGTATCAAATATCATTATATAATAATTTATTATTATAAACCTTATGATTGGAGATAATTTATGCTAAATATAAATGAATCAATTATCTGAGTTTTCAGTTATGTGGAATAGAAATCTGGTTCACAACAATTTTAAATTAATTAAAATAGTTGCTCTGAAACCTAAATTTCATTTTTAAAACCTTAGGTAATTTGTATAGTTCAATTGATAAACTGTTTTTTGAACCTCCCAGGCCTTTTAATCTTTTGTACTAATAGCTGCTGAGAATTTAAAAAAGTAATTGTGGAGTATAATTATGTTTCTGATTACACTAAATTTGCAAGAATTGTGAATTTTAAGACTAGTTTATTGTTAGAATATGTTAAAGGGGCAAGAAGATTCTTATCATTCTTCTTCTTTTTTAAAAATATTTCTTTTACCTTCTATATTACTGTCTTTTTGCCTCATTGTTTCAAAATAATGTTTCTGGATGGAATGGCCAAAGTATGTCAGGATTGTTTACTGTACAAGGTTACTTATGGCATAGTAGCCATTCTATTTTGCCTAGCTAAAATGAGCAGGAACTTGGGCTTAGTCAGCTTTCTTTTTAATGGTACCTCAGTTTTTCGAACTATTGGGGCTACTTCCATTGATGACAGATCAAGGGCTCATTTAGCATTCATATGAAGTAAAATTTTTAAAAATCGGTTTATTGGTGAGGATTTTTTAATTCTGTCACAGGATTTCCTCTTAGGAATGAATTGCAATATTATTTTTTTTATTTATTGCTCTTAAAAGTTGAAGAAAGAAAAAGGTAGATGATCTTGATGATATTTCTTTGGGCTCATGAAATTTTGTATGAAGACAAAATTATTGAATTAGTAGTGTCATTTGGTTTGATTGAGGAACTCTATTTCCTGTGGAGAAAGTACTGAAAATTATGTTTTTTCAATTTCTTACAAATATGGAACATGTTGAATGGTTTATTATGTGCATAGATATCATGTTTTCATATGAAATGAAAATAAGTGAAATGGGAGTAGTGGTTGGGGCTGGGGAATTGACTAATTGATTTTCTTTATTATTTAAACCATGCAAAATATTCATGTTTTGTTTTTTAGGTTTCTTCTAACTCCCCAAGATCAGATTATCAACATGCTTTCTGAAAAAGTTGAAGCATCTCGAGAAAAAATTAAAGAATTCGAGGTAATATATATATATATATATATTCTGTAAATCTACTTGTATTATAGTTATAGTAAACAAAGTAATATTAAATATTCTGAATTTATTTGTATTTTTTATAAATACATTTTTAATTAATTTTTTCACAGTTTTTAACTATTTAAATTGAATGTTTTCTAATTGTTTATATGCACAAATTCCCATTACACTGAAATTCAGTATATTGTGCCTTTTCAAATGTGTTTCATTCAGTAATAATGACATAATCATTTTAGAAAAGGGGGGGGGGGGAGGGGATTGCTGTATGTTTTTCTGTTGAACTGTCAGGTTGGATTTCTGTTTCAAACATATCAATTCACTATATATCATACTTTAAGTGTTCAAATTTTTTAAAATTATAAATTAATACAAAATAATTAAAAGATTGATGAATTCTTTTGTCAAAATTTATTTAAGATTTGCTCAATAATTTTGAAGGAAGCTTTATAATAGTTTTTTCTTCCTTTTTTCAAATTGAAAAATATCATTGCTTATTTCATTTGTTATATTTTTCCTGTTTTCAAGTTTTACTATTCTTCAGAGTTTTGCAATTAAAAAAAATGTAAAACAAATTTTTAGAATTAAAAGTTGATATAAAATAACCTATTATTTCTAAGAATTAAAAATTTTTTTTTTGGAATATAGATAGAATTTTATTGAGAAATTAAATTTTTTTTATCATATACTTTTTATTTTATTCAAGTTCTTAAAACAACATAATTAGGAAAATGTGCTATAAGTTTATAAAATATATGTATCAAAAGACATTTAAAATTCCTTTATAATCTTCAAAAATTTGGCATTCTCAATTATTAAAATCCACAGAGATAAAGATTTCTTGCATCATTTTTAATGTGAAAGAGTTTACCTATATTTAATAATAAATATTTCATCTTACAATAAACAAATTGGTACATAGGTCACATTTGTGCGACAGTCAGTGATCATATTGACATGACAATAAATTCTTAATTTTTCAGTTCAGAAAGAATTTCCCATTTGCAAACATTTAGTATATTAAATTCTGCTTTTTATGTATTAAAAATGTGTTAGCATAATGCAATATGGAAATTTGAATATTTATACATCTCATAATAATTGGAAGGCCAATTCTTAATAAATTATATATGACTACAATGAATCTCATATTCAAGATCTTAATAAAATGCTTAAGTTTGCGTTGATTAAAAAAAGATTGAAAATATTGTTGAAACACCTAAAATTCTTTGAAACTATCTGTGGGTTTGATTATATTTATTCATTTATCACACTGAATGCAAATTTGTTATGATTTTTTTTTTCTCATGTAAGAAAAATTTACCTAATTTTGAAGTTTACAGTAAAGAAGTTTTGGAAACATTATAAAATTGAAATACATTTAAAGAAAAAGAAAAAAAAATAGTGAAACTTAAATGAAACTGTTAATTTGAGCTTTAGTTAAAAATAATTAAATATAAAAATAATAAAGTAATTAAATATTAAAAATAATAATGAAAAATAAATTAAATATACAAATTTTAATAATAGAAGCAATAAAAATATTTAATATTTTAAGTTTCCATAATTCTTAAAAATATCCTAAATGATTTATTTTTTTAGTAATTAAATTTATATGTGTTTTGTATTATTATTTGGAACAATAAACTTTAATTAGCTATTGTGATTCGAATCATTTCTAACTATATAAAATACATCAATTAAGAAAGTTGGTGCTCTTTTTCTTACTTTTGAGACAAATGAAAATGATTAGACAGAAAGAATGAATAGTTTGAACAAATGAATCCTGTCTTGTATTTTTTATAAAAATTTAATGTAAGTTAAATTTTTTTAAAAATTCTCAAATTTAATTTTTTAAAAGAAAAATTCAAAAAATTTACCTACTCTTATTTGCTGGTTTGATTTAAGAAATGTAAGAATTTCATTTTAATTAATCTATGAATTTTATTGGCTGCATTATTAATTAAAATTAATTAGATTTCATGGTTTATGATCTTTAATATATATATTTTTTTGTGGTTTTGCTTATAAAATGCCAGTTTACTTTGTTGCAAAAATATTTTGACATATTATCAAGTATTGAATATAAATTACTATTAAAAAGAGACCATAGTTAGAGAGGGTGACAACAGAACCGGAAAGTCAGGGAATGTTAACAGTCTAAAAAAATTACGTAAAAGTCAGAGAAATTCATAAAAATATTTAAAAATGAAAGAAAATTGGGATGAGAGCTTTTGCATAAAGCATGAGTGATTAGTAATTTTTATGCAATTTTCTGCATCCAAACTCAAATATCGCCAAAACAATCATAGCAACAGCAACCTGATTCAGCTTTCTTTAAAAAGTATAATAATTTTTTCCAATTCCATTACAATAAGATAAACAATAAGCTAATGAATATGGATAAAAACAACTGAAATGAAACTTTCAGAAAGATCGGGTTTCATCTCTCATACTCAAAAAATAGAGAGGCTTTATAATTTTGGTCTAACTTTCTCTTTCAATCTTGCAGTGATGCTATATCATCGCTAAAAGTGATGATACTATCCATGGTAACAATGATGTTGAATGAAGGAAGTTTTGATTAATAAAGATTATCATGGCAGAATATGAAAGAACAAACACTCATTGTAAGAAGAATGCTTATCACAGCATTCAAGTAAACGGTTAATAATTATGAAATGAGAAAAAAAATTTTTTTTTTAATGCAAGGGAATTATGAGCCAATCATGAAGAAAATAAAGAGAAGAAATAAAAGATAGGAATTTTGTGAAAATTTGGAAATAAAAAGGAGAGCAGAGTATCAATTTAACGAATGAAAAGCAATAAATACTTGGAGTCAGAGAGAGAGTGTGTAAGAGTTGAGTAAGAAATTACAGCCAAAATTTTTTGCAAAAGAAACTTTTAAAACCATGTGATTCATTTAAAGCAGGGCTGATCATTTTAAATAAGTATCTCTCTAAAATTGATATTTGAGTAGTTGATATTTCAATTTTGAAATCAATAATTATTTGTAGTAATTTTTTGCACTTTAACTGTAATAGGCAAGTTATTTGTCACTGCATTTATTATCGGTAAAGAAGTATTTTATATCTAGCAATTATTTGTAATAATAAATGGATTTTTTTAAAAATTATATTTGTTCATAAAAGTATATGTTTTTGATTAAAAAAATTTCTATCAATCTTTTAAAAATAATTTGAAGTCATATTTTGGCAGTTCTCTTCTTTAAATCTTTGATAGAACATATTTTATTTGATATGTATAATTATACTATTTAAATATAAATAAAAAGTAAATATATATATATGCTGCATCATGCTAATTTCATTTTATACAAAGAGCTCCAATTAATTATTGATCTGTTTTAAAATGTGCAAAAATCATAATAACCTTTGCTATTAAACATAACTTATGTTGTTGCAAAGAATATTTCTTAGAATTTTTCTGCTTTTTTTAGAAGTAAAATATTTTATTAAAATTTCAGTATTTTTTATGTATAAGAATTGTAATAGTGTTTTTTATATGTTTATTTCCTTTAAAAAATTATACATGAAATATATATATATATATATATACTGAATAGGTTGTAAAAGTGTCTTTAATATCACATGTTATACAAATACAGTAATTTGGGGTGGGAGAAAGCCAAAACATTAAATTATATTAATAGCCTTATAGCCTTAAGTAAGAGAAATGTTACAAGTTTAGTCAGGGAAATTTTTTTCACAGTTTCTGTTGCCATTTTGTTAGAAGGCTAATTAAAATGACATTTTTGTCTCTAAATTTTATTTTATTGGAAGAAATTAGTTCTTTAGTGAAGTCTGTTATTCAGCTGTGCTGTTTAATTATTGACATTTGAAGATGCATTAGTACTAATAATAGCGGCTTTTGCAACTATTCCAAAGTTGTAACTTTAAGCAATTATAGTTGGAGAAGACCATTGGTGTCGATATATGGAATTTTTGTATATATAATAATACGAATTCCTCATTAAATATTTTTAAAAATCCAATAAATTTTCTTTAGTTTTCTACTAGAGAATAATATATTTGAAGAAATATCAAAACAAATCTTATAATGCCAAATGCAGAATTATCCATTCCATTTTATCCTACCATTTCATTTTAATTGGCATTGTCTCTGATTGCAAATCATAAGCAGAAAAAGGTATTTATTAATTTTTTACCCTCACAAGATGAACTGGTCCCTGATTCTTTTCTTTTATATGGTATTAGTGTAAATGCATGTAATTCTTTAATTGTGTTGTTACTCTTTTTTTTGGAGAAATGTAATAAAAATAAAAATCTAAGACTACCAAGATAATTAGTTTCATCATTCATCTTTTGTTAATTTTTTGCATTTACTGTTAAACTTATAAGAATGAATCAAGTACTACTGAAGCATCTCTGAAATACATTGAACAAGAAAGAAAATTTCAGTATAAGCATGATGCGTCTCTTATTAAGATATTAAGCATCTCTTATTAAGATATTATATCGCATAAGATATTAATAGCATATATTATATATAGCTAAGAAGCCCTGATTTGTTCTAAAGCAACATAATCTTAATTTAATTATTTTGTTTTTAGTTAATTTAATGTTATTCATGTTTTATTGAGATAGGCTTTAGTTTTGTTGGCTATATCGCTTTTCTTTTTATCTTAACGTTTATCATTTCATGATAAATGTAAAATTTAATATAGTATACAGTGTATCACAATTACAAATGTCTGCGCAATTGTCTATACCATGTTTCCATCACACTTTTTTTCTTTCTCCATTGTTAAACATTTTTATCTGTCCAACTCAGCAATTTCTCTGTTCATGTTGAAAACTGACACTGTAATATCCCAGTTTTATGCAACTTGTGAAATATTTCCAACAGTAAAATTTCAATAGTATTTCAATATTTTCTCCTAACATTTTACAATTAAGTTATAAAAATGTTGTAAGACAGTTATAAATTCAAAAAAAGTGGATACATATGGCAGCCTAGTTTAAAAATAAAAACTAATATCTTTGACTTAAAAATTTTAAATTTTGAAATATTGCTCTGTGCATGTACTGTCAAATCATGACATTCTAATTTGAAATTCATATGCTATAGAAAGTAAATAGGAGTTTATATATATATATATAATTAGAAGGAACATTCTTCAATGCTGAGTTGGATTAAACCATTCATCAATTGTATTTATCTAAAATGAAATCATTCATAAACATAATAATTTTATATAAAGGTTACCAGAAATACTTAAGTATCTTATCTATAGATCCTCAGTTGTTTCAATTGACAATGAGTTTTCTAAAAGTGGAAGATTTAATTTGATTAGGGAGGAGATAAAGCAGAACAATGGTGGGTTAAAAAGTGTTAAACTCAAAGACATCAATTATTTTTAATACAAAATATTCAATTTCTGGATTATTTCTTTTTGGTATTGTTGATATAATATTACTAGAGAAAAGTAGAAATGTTTTTCATGTTGCTTTTATTTATATAAATTAAAGAATCAAGAAGGCTGTAACATTACTATATAAAAGTTGCATTCACATGAATAATGTTAGTGAAATACAGATAATGTTATTCAGTACTTAAAATCATTGCGCTTATTCAATTTTAGTTATTCTGACTGATTTAATTCAGATTATTATATTTATTTTGATATTACTTGAATTAGATATTAAGTTTTCATACTATATTTTGGTATGCATACATACAGTTTTTTCTAATAATTATTATTGCTGTTGAATGTTTTGACATGCTTGTTGGTATATTTGTGTCCTTTTTATGAATTAATTTCTATGTTAAGATTTTCAAGATGATAAAACAATAAAATTCATTTGCTTATCTTATTTGGTCAACTCATCTTTTATTGCCAGATTATGTAGAAGATGTTTCTAGTATGGGAGGAGGGTGGGTGGGAAAAATATTTTATCCCTTTCCTTTTTTAAAAATAGTTTGATTGAATTACAATTTAAGTGCAAATATTTTTCTCTGTCAAAATTTCATTCTGATATCTTTGATTTTAAATAATTTTCTTTTTATATTTTTGCTCTGCTCTTTTCTTGAAATTAAGTGCAGTTGTATTCGCTGTTATTGGTTGTTAAAAATGTTTAATTTAATTTTCTTATGTACAATTTTATAATCTTTTGAAATGTGTACATCAGTCACTGATGAACTATTTAAAAATATGAGTAGTTTTGAAGGTTATATAGTTCGTAGTTATGAAGAAGCCGTATATTAGCTGGTTTCTATGGCAGATTTAGACATTTTGTGGTCCCAGGTAGTCCACATTAGGATTCTCATCCTCTAATAATTGCTTAATTTAGTTTTACATATTAATTTTTGCTTTGTTTAAATCAACGTAATGATTTTTGTTGTTGTTATTGTACAATATAATGAACATTATTTAGTATTTTAAACAGATTCCTGAAAGGAAAATAATAATAATTAAAGTAATATTCTCAATTTTTGGACTAATTTAACCATATAACTTAGTTTATACAATTCTCAAGTAATTTAGTTATCAGTTAAAACTTTCTTTCCTGATAAATCAAAGCATTTAATTATTATGAGCTGGTAAAAAAAGAGAATAATAAACTTCAGACAAATATATCATAAAAAGTTATAACTTTGTTGGCCTGCCAAGTGAAATATAACAACTATTTTAATGAATATTTTATATTTCAGTATATTATGAATAAGAATGCAATTATACTTTATAATATTTTATACTTCTATATAAAGAACATTATATATTAATATTTAAAATTCACAAAATTTGTATTTTTACATATTAGTTTTGGTAGCTTGTCTAATAATATCTTTTCATATACATTCCAGTTGCCACCTCTAACACCATCACTCAATTTAGTCATAAACCCACCTCTGGCTAGTTTTGCAATTTACTTAAACTGTTATATGGCTAATTTAATCAAAATAATGATTAAATTACCTCTTTCTTTACTTTTGTGTACATTTCTGTAATGGATAATATATTTAAAATTTACACAAGCAATTTAGAATTGATTAAGCTTTTTGTCTATTTAGAAATAATTCCCTTTATTACTCACACTTGGACTATTTGTGGAAAGGCGGTGTCTTGCATTGATGTATCAACACAAAAATGTTACTTTAAAAAAATAGCCATTAAAATATTTGCAATTTTTATTTTTTAGACTAGCAAATCGTATTTGGAACGCAGCATGAAAGAAAGTGAAGAGAATCTCCGAGAACTTGTTGCAAGTAAACAGAAAGATCGCTAATATATCAAAGAAGTGTAATAATTTATTTTGTTACATCTTTTTTGAAATTTTGTATATTTCCTGTTTGTATTGAACGTTGTACTTAATTTGACTTCTTCATTAAAATTGTGCTAACTTAACTTTTTTTTTTTGTCTCTGTGTTTGATTTTGCATTCTATCATATTGAAATTTCTGCTGTTCAAGCTAACCATGAAATAAACTAAATTTATTAAATTTATCATTTATATCATGACTAACTTCCCTATAGAAATTATTTTAAACATATTTGTTAATAAATAAAAACAAGCAATAACTTTAAACTTAATTATTTTTGTATGAAAATCACAAAATAGCTACAAATAATTTGTACATCACGTAAAAGAATTAATTTATTATGTAAGTATAAATTCAAGCTTTAGTTTAGGTATAAAACTTCTACTGGAAATAATATATAATTTATGCTTTCAAATTTTAGGTGGGGGGGGGGGCAGGATGTATAAATATTATACTAAGGTTTTTAGTATTTCATTTTATGTCTTAAATAAGATCAAAAGTTCTTATTTAATCTAGATGAATTATATTTTAAGTATTTATTTAGTTTTTTGCTTATGCATGTATCAAATATTTCTTCTATAACAAATATTAAATAACAAAATAACTTCTATAACAAATATTTCAATTGGAAAAAATAATTCACATTTTAAAGGAAGATTTTTTTTTTATTAATAAGTATATGGAATTCAAAATTTTTTAATGCACTATCTTATAACTTGAAAGTTTACTAAAAGTTGAAATTAATATATTTAAAAATAAGATGGGGCATAACATGCATATAAAATAATTTTATGTACTTCGCAAAAGAGTCATAGTGCTGTAAAAGAAATACAAACAGAAAAGGAAAAACAATAACAGAAAAGAAAAGTATCCAGTGTGGCATCAATGTTTTACTTATTGTTTATAATTTATTATTATAACTTGGGAATCTGGAACTGTTAGAGAGCATGCAATTTTTGTTAATCTCTTCATTTCATAAAATGGGTCAATAATTAGAGCTATAGCAGCCATAACAGTGCTAGTTTTAGATGCACCATGCTTCTTTATAAAAATATGACACATATTCACCAATTCGATTTTTAAAACTTTTTATTTGCTATAATCAAAAGTGAAAATATCTTCAAAAATATGGAGATTATAGTATCAAGCACTTCATGCTTAACATACTTCAGGATTGAGCTGTCAACATGTACATTTCATAATGTCTATGATGAAGTAAAAACAATAGTCCATAAAAAGAAAATTACAGATTTCTCCTAGAAGAATTTTTTCAAAAATTTTATTATGTTTCCGATTTTTTGTTCAAATTTGAAACTCAAATTTAAAAATTATACTGATTAATTCTGTTAGTATATTATACTGTTATATATTATGGTCAGTGTATTATATCATATTGTTACATTTTTATTTTTTGCAACTATTACAAATTTGCTGATTGATTGTGTGTGTGTTTTTTTTAAAAATATTATTTGCACATATGCTTGTGTCTGGCATTGGTACAATTCCACATAAATAAATTTTCAATTCTTGTAACAATTATTATTTAGAGTTAATAGTGATATACTCAATAATTGATGAGATTCAATTTAAACTTTAAATTTTGTTATTCTGATTAAAATCTGAACAGTTATTATAATAAGGACAAAATATTAATTGTTATTTAATGTATTTGATTTTTAATTCAGTTTTGATATAAAAAACAATAAATTTTTTTTGTCTTTTTCTAACATATTTTGGTAATTCTATGTTGTTGTTTTTTTATCTATCAGTGTAGGCATTTTTTGGATTGATGCATTCATCTAAATTAGCTGGTAATTTGTTAATTTTAAGAAACGTTGAAAGGGACATAAATTTTTACTATTCAAATTCTAAACGTTGTCTTACTCTTTTTGGAATGACAATTTGCATTATCATTTATTTTTTGTCAAATCAAAAATGCATCCTTTTTTTCACAACTGGTGATGAAGAAATATAGAAATAAATATTGAAATTTAAAAAAATCATATTTAAATTAAAATTTTTTAAAAATCAAATTATGTTTATTATGAAGGCGAAGACACCTTTTAGTTTGAAAATGCATGGTTCTAGCTTACTTGCCTGTGCAAAAGTGCTTAATGTTTTTTGCCTGAGGTACTTAAAAATCTTTCATTTTGGCGACAATTTAGTAGTATGTGCCCTTTTTAAGAATAATTGCATTATTTATTTTAATAAAAAATGTATGTGAAATTAGTTACAATTTGTTTTCTCCAAGCATGAAATTTTCATATGCTAAGTCCATTTATGATGTGCTGAAGTTTCATCTAAACTTTCTTTTTGATAACTTGATATTTGAATGTATTTTCTGTGCCTATAATTTAAGCTTAAGAGTTTATTTTAATATATCAAAATTCAATTTAAAAGAAAAAAATTGCCCATCAAATTTTATGCAGCTTGTAAAAAAGAAAAAAAAAAAGAATCTGCAATGTGATTTAATTTTGTATCAATTTAGAGCAATGACATAACTAAGGTGGTGCAGGCAAGTCGCATGCATGCTTTTGTGCTGTTGTCAGGCTGTGCAAAATCAAAGAATCAATTCATTGTATTTAAAAAAAAAATTAAGCTTTTATTAATAAATCTAATAAATTAAGTTTTTAATAATTCTTTTATTCTCAAGATTTTTAAAATTAAAATGGCTTCAGCAAATTGGGAGAACATTAAAAGCTTTCAAAGACATAAATATGAATGAGAGCTTATAAGATACTTATGGTTTTTAATTTATGACTTAGAAATTATTCTGCTTGACACGTAAAACAACTATAAGTTATAACAAGACTCATAATAGATAATTTCGTTTCTTTTTTTTTCCATAAAAAGTTAAAGGGATTTCAAAACGTTTGAATTTGTGTTGAAAGAAATAGTTTTGCTTTTCTATTCTCGCGAAAGCTACGAACACACGACAAACAGCATAAATAGCAATAGTTAAAACTTCAAAATCTTTCAATAAAAGAAAGAATTGTTTCTGAAATATCTGGGCAGTAAAACCGATTATCAGAAACTAAACTGCAATGATAATATTTTTCTCTAATAATATTTTTCATGGGGAACGAAGTGACCTGGTGATATGATTCCAGTGGTTCCAGATTCGAGGTAAATTCAAGATTTTCTCTCATTGTTGGAATTTCGGCGAGGAAAAAGTGGAAAACACGTTAGCTCAGGTGCCGCCTTTTTGTCTGACCATGGATCAAAATTACGAAGTTTGCCCCGAAACATTATCTCATTTTTATTTAAAAATGAGTTATTAATATAATCAAACTAAACAAACCATTAGAATATTGATGTCTCGCTCTAAATTTAGTTTTAATAGACTTCATTTTAAATATTAAAAAGTAAAATTAAGAAGAAAAAAAAAACAATTTATGTATAATAGAAATTATTTAATTTCCATATCTAAAATGTATTATATTTCGATTTCAACAATCATCATTACATTTCTAGAAACTTGAAGGATAATCCTCTACTCTATATACCTTAGAGAATTATTAATTTAAATGTTTTAATGCGAAATGTATATGCATTACTTATTGTCTAATTTACTTTCGAAATTTGCGAAGAATTACAATACTTATCCATGATGATTGCATTCTTCGTATTTCGTAAAGGTGCAGGGGATTTTGCAGGATTAGCTCTTTGAAGTCGTTGTTTCGAGAAAATATTCTTTGTCGAAAGAGAATGAGTGAAGTTTTAATTCCTCTTTTGATAAGGTAATACCTTTTAAGAAAGGAGCATTAAAATTTGATTGCTTTGTAATCCAATTGTGGTTTTGAACATAAGTAATCTTATAAATGACATAAAAAATGATATATATCTTTGAAAGTTATGCCGTGGACGTTAGGGATTTTTTAACTTTGCCGTGTAGCATGAGAATTACAGACTCGGCAATTTTTTAGAGCGCGTGTGGAAATAACTGAGTAAAAAATTAGTGAAATTTAGATCAGGAAATAAAAGAAAATTTTAGAATAATATAATGCAGGCTAATTTAAGATAAAAATTAGGAAATTAATTGGAATATAAATTAAATTAAGAGATATCATTGCACACACATACATGCATATATACTGTTTAGTAAATTGTATTGTGGACTGTCAATTGTTTTCAATATGAGCAGGATAAATAAAAAATATAACATTTTACAGTGCAACAAAAAATATTATAAACATTCCCACAAATTATTTCTATGACTCATAAATATGCAAATAGAGTTTCCGTTTTTTCTTTTGTTGGAAAAGTTTTTGAAAAAATCGTCACGCAGTTCCTGGTTAAGTACACTTTAGTCTTCCTTAAGCTTTGGCATAATAAAGTCTTATGGAAAAAGTCTTCAGTACCACATGGGTTAATGTTTATAGTACACGATTAAAGCTTACCTAATAAACTGCTTGTTTATTTGTCTGTCCATATCTAGGTTGACATGAAAATTTAAATCCGCAATTTAATATATTCTTTTACTCGATCATGAAATATTTTTCTTAACCCTTTATTTACTGAAAAGGCATATAAATTCTATCAGTTTCATCATTCAAATCAGATACTACATTAATTAACCAGTTAATTGTTTTTGACAAGTATACTCGTCATGGAAAAAATTGCATGATGACGCGTTTATTCAATGACATTTATTATATTTGTATAACAATTGTTCAATTATTGTATTTGTAATTAATTATTTATTATATTAATATAAGATTTTTATAATATATATATGTTTTTGACAATTTAGATACGCATTTTCCGAAGAGGTCGGAACAGTTAACAGGTTAAACGCTTTCAGAACCATTAGGATTATGAAGTTCTTTTCCACGAGGCTCATTCTTCAAATGTTGGAAGACAGCGCAATCTTATTTCTCTTTACTGCTTGCTTAATGTAGAGTCAAAACCACTTTGAAAGCGTTCTGAGTGTAATTTATACTTGTGGATAAATGAGAAAAAAAAAAAAAAAAAAAAAACGTTATTTCTTAAATGTGCGTTTAATATAATAAGTAAATATCAACGATGTTTCCCCCATTTTTTCTATATTATGCATAGAATTGTTTGTCACCATTGTAGTTTAACATATCGTATCTTTCAAATCATCATTCTGATTTCAAACGTTAACAAATAATATTATTATAACAAAAAATAGCGGTTCCATAAAGTCTTGTCGGGACCGCGAAAACCAAAATTATTTTCCGTGACCTTGGTGATGATTAATAATGAGAATTGTGTTACGGCATGTTTATTTGTACCTAAAAGACTTTAAAGAAACTCATTAAATAATGTGTTAATGTAACAAGTTAATGTATTCGTCCGTTATGTTTCCTACTCATAAATGAAAGTTGAATACTTTCAGAACGGTAATAAAAAGGACTGAAAATAATGTGCAATTAATATTATTTAGTACCTGATCTCTTGGCATCGAGCACTTGGAACTCACCCTTCAAAAATACCCTGAAATATATTCCCTTTGTATTTTTGGGTGGAGGCACGCAATCCATCCGAAAACCTTTATCATTAATTATCCACAATTTGATGTTAGTAATTCCAAGTTCATTACTCAAGATTCATAATTTATCCTCTGAGATTCAACAGCCATCATTAGTAAAACCTCTTCCAAATGTGCGAATGTCACACATAGCTAATTTTTGGGGAAATCGTGGATTGCTTTTGCGCTCATTCGTTGTATAAATATATGATCAAAATAATTTTCGAGTAATTTTTTCAGGTGTTTTTTTATTTAATCCTTTGAAAATTGTTCCTTTCTGTACTGATTATAATATTTTTTTGGGGAAAAAAATACATGAAGTTATGTGAAAGGAAGAAAGATCTAAAGTCCTCTATAAAAAAGTTTACAAGTTGAATTTTGTTATTTTGTTAAAAAAAAAAGAAGAAGAAAAGCAAAATGCGATGGAAGCTTGTCAAATAATAGGGAAAAGATAATACTAAATAATAATAATAATAATAAATAATAATAATTTTGATATAATACTAAATTTTATTAGTTAAAAAAAGGATTTAAAAGTAAATACTAGAAACTCTTGTAGAAATTAATAACAAACTAACAAACAAAAAGATTTAAAAAAGAAATTCTAATCCTTTTATTTTCTAACATGCGTTACGCATATAAAGCTAAATAATTGTATTTTCTTTTTTATAATTTTAAATAATACATTTCATTTACTGCAATGAAATTCAAAATGTTTTTATTGTTTCCTCAACTATTTTATAACATAAATACCTTCCACCGTTAAAAGAAGGGAAAAAAAATATCTGTACAATTTATATGCGAAATTGGAAAGTATAGTTTCAGTACTACAAAAGACAACTTGCAATTAGAAGATCGATTAATCGGGAAATTACGAAGAGTTTTATGACATTATGAACAATGTTAAGAAATTCAAGAGGAAGGTTCATATATATAACGAACAAAAAATTAAAACAACACGGCTTTAATGTCTATCCCAGTTTAATTCTGAAAAATATTTTGTTAAGGGAATCATGGATATGCATTTATAAATAAGAGATTTAATTGAATTGAAACACATACACGGCAAGTAGTCAAAGAAGGCTAGTGTATACTAAAATTAAGTGTATGAAAATTCTTACAAGCATTATTTGTTAAATCAGATATTGCAATATAAGTAGTATTTACATCTGAATAACTATTATTATGGATGTTGTTACGAATAATTTTTATACCAAGTTAAGCGCTTGGTAAAATTCAAGAAGATGGTGAAGCAGTTTTTATCTTATAATGTCAAGGAAAGAAATTCGGCCATGCAATTGATTACTATGTAATTCGCACCCAACTAATAATTTTAAATTTCTGCCAGAAAGTGAAATCATCGATCAGGTGGTTAATACTGAAATGAATAACACAAAAATGAATTAAATTAGACGAATGAAATTTGGTTTCTATACCAAAATTGTATCCATTGCCCGTTTTGATTAACCAAAGATATGAAATCCAAAACGCATATTCGATTCACTTTACTTTTTGATGAAAAAAACCGACAAAACATATGGAAGTATATATACTAAAAGACGAGGAGGAACTGGTTGGTCTTTTCACTATATTGACATAATTGATCAAAACATAATGTAGGTTAAGGAGAATCAGATATTATAATGGAATGTATAAAAAGGAATAACGATTTGAGATGATAGAGAGTAATAATGAAGATGTCATTGATAAGACATGACTAATTGGCTAAAATATAAATGTAGGTTGAGGAGAATGAAACAAGTAGATATATTCTGATGAATTTTATATAAGAAAAGAACGTGTAGAAATGACAGAGTAATAATGAAGATATCACAGATAATACAGCATTGATAATTTGAAAAATAATTAGTGTAAAAATTCATTCTTTTCTAAATTACAGATTTTGTTTCCTGCATATATGTTTTTTGTCATAAAGTATCAACATACAAAAGCACTCACATTTTTCAAATGCTTTGAGTAATAATTAGTATTTTTTAAATACTAATTCAATAGTTTTTAATCAAAATTTATTAAGCAACACCTTTTTACCATACATGCTATTAATAAAGTTGTAATGTCTTGATCTGGACTGATCAAATAACGAAGCAGAATTTCCGGACAATTCTTTATTTTACAGCCCTATATATACAAAAGAACAACTTGTTCTAATCTTGGTTAAGTGAATAGTTATTTACACCTGTAGTAGGAGACACAACAGTCGAAGTCGAAGGTTTATCTTGAAACTCAGTTCTCCATCAATACGGAGAAACAACACCACAGGGAACTAACAGGTTGTTAGTCAACACGACCACTCCAAGGGTAGTTCTCGGACTCCGAACTCGTGGGCGTAGTCCAACAGTCTGCCTGCAATTCGTTTCTTCTCCTCTCCCTAAAAAAAAAATAAAAAAAAAATCTCCGCACTTTATTTTGGCGACAATTTCAGCCTCTTACTTTACACTGGTCATTTGAGCTCTCTTTCTGTCAATCGGGGTTCAGAAATATGCTCCCTCAACAGCGCCAGTCGGTCTTGGGAAGGTCCTTTTAGTGATGCACCTTTCATAACTGACTATTCTGGAACACGGAGTTATCATAGTACTTTCACAATGAGAAACATTTAGCATCCAGATGTTTGTACACCCCTTTCTCTTTGAAGGTACTATCAATATCTCTTGAATAAGGAATTCCCACATGTGGTCTTTCACTGTAGTCTCTAATGAACAGATGCGAAGCCACCCAGGTGAAAAGATCCACCATCTGGCTATCTTCAGTTTAGTAATTTACAGTGACGACACAGCTGGCTGTAAATGTCTTATCAGTACTGGGGAACGGGGAATGTTAAAAAGTATATAGTGGAAGGTTTAGATATGAAATCGCCTTTCACTTTAACTTACTAATGAGCAAATTTACAATTCCAAGTATCCTATTTTCGACATTTGTACATACACTGTGTTGCAATATGTAAAGAATCATCTCACATTTTGTATTAACTTGAAAGGAATTTATGAATTTGTAAACGTAATTTAGAAATGAAGGCATAAAAGGCGAGGAAAAGCATGCATTATAAATAATAAATTACATAATCATAAATAATAAATTACATTATCTTAAATTTGTTTTAAAGTATTTTTTTTGTTGTTACTTTCCGAAATGGAACGCATTGTCCTATTTTATAATAATTCTTATAGAAAAAAATTGTTTCGCATTACGAATACGATTCTGGAACGAAATATGCTCTTTAAGAGAGGATCTATTATTATTATCAATAGGCTTATCTTTATAATATTTGTATCAACGTATTAATACTTTTTTTATAAAAACATGCTTAAAATTTGTTAGTATTGCTTCATTGAATTTTTTTACTGTTTATTAGACTTCTTCTTGCGTACAGCCGACCACCCCGCCACCACTAAACATAGCAGTATCGACAGGATTCGTTTATTAGACTATTCTCTTTTCCAGCAAAGTATAATATTATTTTTTCGTGATGTAAAGAGAAAAAGGATATTTATATACTTTCTTCGTACCTACCGATAGGAATGGGAAGGCTACCATTTTGAGAATACATAATTAATCATTTATATAGAAAGAAAATCCATGATTGGCAACTGAAATGCTGTAGCGTTGATAGGGAATGGCTACAATTTTTATTATCAAAGTCAACCATGGTCATGGATACGCCAGTCAATAATTCTGTTTGACCGCTTTTCTCAACAGTCCCCTTTTAATTATTAATCAGCTTTATACACCAATATATATAATCTCAAATTCCATAAATACTGGCTTTAGGGTCTTCTAGGGGGAGGATTTTCAATAATATATATTCGGTATTTTGTCTTTCTTGGTGAACGGGAGAGTGCCAGATTGCTGTTCTGATAATACTGAAAGAGATGCCAAAGTGCTTGCAACCACTTGCTGAACAAATGTGTTAACAAGACTGGCATTTTTACTTTAAGTCTTTTCGTTTATTTAAGGAATATAAATTTTAACTATTTAATGAAAATCAATTACTATTTTTATGAAAGAAAAGCTTTAATGAAATGGTTGATACTTCGATTATTTTTTAAATCCACTACGAGCTATTCATAAAAAAAATTGCAAATGAAAAAAAATATGTATTTTTATTATTGTAATTTTTTAAAATTATTTTCGATACAATTATTTCGTTTCAACAATGATTTTTTTTCATTATCATATTTTTTGAATTATTTTTAGACTGATACATTCATAAATATCTGAAACAATATATTCAGTAACTTATTTTTTGTTTATTTAAGACTAGCCACCTTTGGCGACCAGCCGGTTCGCCAGTATTACCGCTCGCTACAATTTTCAATTAAATATTTTAAGTAACTGGTCTCTTAAAGGATTCTCAAACAAAACATTTTTAATCTTCAAATTTTGATAGTCATACCAAACTTATACTGTTTAGATCGTTTCGTTCAATTTACTATATATATTTTGCTAACTTGTTGTCATTTCCGGCAAACTTCAACTTTAATTTAAAATGTAAATGATGAAATTGCAATTAATATTAAGATATTCTTTAATAAAACCAAGCGATTTATTTTATTTATCATCTTTATTGTTATTTATTAATTATTATTATTATTGAATGTGAGTATTGCAAACAGAATCGCTCGGTATTTAAGTCTTATGTTAGCTACAAAATATTTTTAATAATTTATGTAATATCTCAAACAATAATTCAACAAAAATTTCTGAGATTCAGTATAAAATTCAGTTTTTAGTTTTGCTTTCAAAAGGATTGAAATGAAATCAATAATAATATTTTGTTCCTGCCTATAAATATATTTCAAAAATTATGAAGTCTAAATTTAATGCAGTAAGGTATCATATTCTGAGAAATATTCTGGACACACCAAATTTTAAATAAATGAATGAATGTTTCTATTTTCCACGATCAACTAAGACTTATTTATGAAGTTTTAAATGTTAAAAATTTATAAAAACTCACCATTTTCATAATCTTAGGCCAATTAATCTTGAGAAACCTGCGCGCTGATTGGCGTATTTTCTTTGAAGCAAGCGATGGAAAATCTAAAATTATCCTTTTTTTATTGAATAGTGATATTCAAATTTTCATAAATCAGTCAATTTAAGTGATTGGAAATTAACTCTTAAAAGTCAGTGATTTAGTTGATTGGAAATTAACTCTATGACCACCATAAAATCTGTGCTTTCTCTTGTGGTGTATGCATTCTCCTTAATATCCGCTCTAATAAAACATCACATACAAAAATACTACATAGAACAAACACATCAAAAGTAAACATAACATTTCAATAGTTGCCAAAAACAAAAGAGAGAAAAATGCAATTAATACTCAGACGATATTTAGAAAAGTACAGATATTTAGACTGGAGAATGAAATTATGTGAAATTAAAAACACGCGCAGACTATATTTACAAAAGTAAAAATATTCAAACCTGAAAAGGAAAATATATGAGTTATTCCATTAATAAATGCCATAAGTTTGTTTATATTTTCATTATTTTATGAGTCATTAAATATGAAAATGGGTCCGGAACTAAATAAACACCCTGTATAGATTGTGTAAAAGATCATAAATAATTTTTCTTGAATTTATTTTTTAGAAAAAATAATATTTCATATTTGTTTCATTTCCTACAGACACGTGCCGAAAATTATATTTTTGCAGATTTCATTTCCAAAATGATTTAATTTATTTTTAATTGGGGCTTTAATCAATGTGATGGCAACACTTTGAAAAAAGCTAATTTTTTCCAATGAATGCGAAACGTGCTTATTCTTAATTTTTATTTTTTACGAAAAAAATAATTGAAAAACATAGTTAAAATATTTATTTAAAAATTCATTAAAAATTGAAATTTAATTTTAAGATTAAAACATTAGTATCATTTAAAAGATAAATTTTTGATCTTTAACTTCATGTAAAAATCTTTTATGTGCGGTAATATTTTCGGAAGTTATAGCAGAAACACGTCAAAATTTCGCTTAATTTTTAAATAAATTAAATTCTAGTTAAAAATTCGAAAAAATAACCCCCAGGTGCACATTCCCGGCCTCCAAGGTATACACGTGCGAAATTTGGTAGCTGTAGGTTGAATGGTCTGGCCTGTAGAGCGCCAACACACACACACACACACACACATTGAGCTTTATTATAAGTATAGATATAGATAAAGCAAATAATTTATTTGCCCTTGAAGAAAATAAAAAAATGATAATAAAAAGAACTTATATAGATGAATAAAGTGCTAGCTATATTTTCTACTACATTTCTTTTTTTATCTTGAAGCCCTTGAAGAAAATAATAAAAATAATAATAAAAAGAACTTATATAGATGAATAACGTGCTAGCTATATTTTCTACTACATTTCTTTTTATCTTCTCCAGAATTCAAAATAAAAGACAGCAAAGTTTAATTTGCACTGAAGGAATAGAAATGAAATCGTTTTTTTTTTCTTTGGCACGAAACCAGAATGCTTTTATTGCATATTTACAATTTAAACCACAAGATGAATCTGCAATGACATAAATGGCGCACTACGTAAGAATGGCGAAATGGCGAGCAAAAATTCGATATGTCATCTTCCATAGAAGAGGATAAATATGAGGAACCACTTTTTCCCGCATCAATAAGCATATGTTCGATGCAATGTTACCTAATGTTAAGAAAAAATGGCAACTAATTTGTTAACAGGAGCTCTTATGTAGAACGGTGATACAATCATTATTTGCCAGCTATTATTAAGATTATTGTTTAAATATCATTTCGATAATTGCATAATTATCTGTTGCTTTAAAATGAAAATGATGTTACTAAATGATTTTTGTTCCATAACTACGAAAGCAATCCGTTTCATTCACATCTTATCTAGAAAAATCTTTTCATTATCATTCATTTGTGAATTATTGATGTTTTTTGAATTTCCCAGATTTCTGGATCATTTTTCATAATTCCCTGAAAATAAAGTTAGTCTTTAAGAAAATTACGAGATAATTCACAAAAATTTATTTATTTATGTTCCAAAAAATGTTTTGATGTGTTTTTATGAGAAGTAGTAAATTTTTTTTAAATCACTGGATTAAATTCAATAATTAAAAAATATTTTGATGATATCTTATTTAAACAAGAATTACTTTTACATTTAAAAATCTACCAACTAGTCGTCAAATGCAGCTAGTATGAAAAATTCATATAATATTTTTATTGAAGGAAGGTTATCGTTAACTTATTAGAAAAAAAAAGAATTATTATGCTATTATTATTTTAAGCTGCTCTTATCTAAGCTGTTTATTGAAAAAAGAATATTTAAAATGTTTATGGAAAAAAACCCCCAATTATGATGATTGAATGAAAAGAAAGGAATAATTGAACTGAAAGGAAGAACAGCCATCATGACAATTAAGCATTCAAGAAAGTGGGTGTTAACAGGATTTTTTGACACCCACGGACTTTTTATATTAGATTTTCAACTGCAATAATTGAAACTTAATGTTGAACTGCATTAATCAACTCAGGAATAACTGCTTTCGAAAGAAGAATTTCACAAATTCTTTCTATTTTTTTAAAGGCACGTATGAAATATGTATTATTATGTCTTTTGAGTTTTCATGTCGCTTTAATAGCCTGAATAAATGTCTAATTATATTTGTCGATCTATTACAAGACTTACTTTAAATTAATTTTTGCGATTGAAAGAGGAAATGAATAAGTTAATTTACTTTTGTAAATGATGTGCAAAAAGGCATGCATAACTTTTGCTTAAATTGCAACTTCTTGAGATGATATGAATATGTAGGTTATTAAAATTATGTCCTATTTTGTAATCAATTTATTTATATAAAAACAACGAAAAATATTTCTTTTCGTTTACTTTTCGACTTTGATATGTTTGGAATTAAGCTTGCATTATTATGATCATGACATTGGACATGGCCATTAGACTAAATAGTATGATATCAATTATTTTTAATAATCTTTGAAATCATTTGACCTACAAGATGTATTCCAAATTGAAAGTTGTAGTAATAAACAGCAAAATTATTTATGTTGTCGGTTGTTTCGTTTTGATTAAATTTGACATTGAAATAAAATGAAGCGTTAAATATTGTGATTCAATTGTGTAACTTTCTCTAATAATAATAAGAAATATTATTATTATTACAATCCTCCACTTCTTTGCGCATACATCAGGGGAAGTTTATTTTGTTGAAAAAGGAGTGAAAGGAAAGATGAATGAAAAATATATTTATTTTTAGAAATGGGGTGAATTTAGATTATTCGCTGAATTAGAAGCCTTGTAACTGTTTATCTCTCTGCGTATCACCCCTTAGCGAAAGAAAATTAGTGAAAAGTAATTGTCTCACGATTCTGAAAGGAACACCACATACATATAATTATATAATCAAAAGTGTCTAGACGTTTTCGGATTTATATATTTTTCCGTAAAAGCTTAGAAACTGCGTTGAATTTCAATCCTGTAAAGAATATTCTTTACATTTTACATTAAAGATTCGATTACTAAGATATTTATCAAATTAGTCAAATATATTATTTTTGATAATATATATATTATTAAATATATGCGATCAGAAATTGATGAAGAAGAAAATTATATGAATTAAAATCATTTTAGAGAGACCTGGTAATGATTTTAAACTTTACTGAAAATATTTACATGCATTTTTGTAAATATATCGAATATATTTTAAATAATATATTTTTTTCAAACCCCCGAATTTTTTAATGTTTTTACTTATAATATCTAGAGCTTTCAATCAAGTTATATAAATTTTACAGAATGCATAACAATATTAGAACAAAATATTCATATTAGAATTTGAAATAAATACTTTGAATATTCGTTCAAGTACGAATATTTATAGCAACTAAATTGTAACTGAATATGTGCAAGATATTGTACAATATTTCTTTCATAAATTTGAAACCATACATACAGAGAAGCTTATATAAAAATTGCAACTGAGTATCGTTAAGATGCGGCCTGATATAAGCGTTGCATGATATAATAGAAATGAGATTTCCATGCTCTATAAGAGAAATGAGATTTCCAGGCGACTTTCGAGATTTTACAAATTTTTGATTGGTCGATTCTTAGTTATTGAGCCGGCGTCCTGGCATAGGAGTAGCGCGTCTCCCCCGGTTTGGGCATGGTTGTTCTTCAGCTATTCTATCTGCGAGATGTGTGAATGTGTCCCCATGTAAAAAGGGGCTGCGCAAGCGAATGTGATGCGTGAGTAGCTAGACGTACTCTTGGTGCTACTAAAAACAAAAGACGCACCCTCGGCTTAAAATCGCTGACTGTGTCCGCGAGCTTGTTCATGGCAAGTGCCATTAGAAACAACAACAATAATTATTGAAGTTAATTAATGAGTTTTCCACAGATTAATATTTGTTTAATTTGAATTTTGAATAATATGCTAAATATTTGCATGCTTACAAATAACAAATAAATTAAATCGTAGTAAATTAACCATTACAAATAACAATAACGTTACATTATCTAGATGAACATTATATGATTTAATATCCATTTTTAAGTTAAAGGGATCCGGGAACCTTTTCAGTTTGTTTATTCTGCACGTGATTCAATTTCTAATATAAAGTGGGGAGAATAACCTTTTGTTATAATGACTGCTTCTACTTCATAAGGAAGGCTAGGGATTTGCATTTGAAATTTTTATGAAGTTTTCATATTATTCACGTAAACAAAAAGTTTATACTGTTTTTCATATTTCTTCCGGCTATTTTATGTACTTGCTTCGAATTTTAATGTAATCCTGGATGGCATTATGCCATGTATTCTTTAAGATCCGCGTAACTTGGCGGAAAATTCAACATTTTATAAGAAAAATATGCCGAAAAATTTGGTATTTTTTAAAAGTGATATTTTACAAAATATTTGTGCAATTTTTAAGATAAATTGCTTTGCTTTTAGACACTAGTGCGAGTGAATTTCAAAATCTTACTAAGAATTCTAAATCCTTCTAAGATGATGGAGAGTTTATGAACAGTTTTGTTAATAATACGATTAATTGAAGAAAGCTATTAAAATTGAAAAAAAAATTAAAATAGAAGAAACAAAATTTGAGCTAGAAATATCAAAATCTCGATCTAATTAAAGCAATAGCAAAAGGTCAGACGAAAGAGAAACCAATACCCAGAATTCCGCATTAAATGCTTTGATTGAAAGCATAAAACTCATAATACCCAGCAAACCGAAAGTTTTGAGGTTCTTTTTTTATCTCTTGAATTTTTGTATAAAAAGATAATAAAATAAAGGCATAAATTCCTTTTAAATTTGCAAGATGACCGGGATTCGATATCACTGAATACATTAAAGATGAAGAAATCAGTAATTACATTGCCCTAAAATAAATAATAATAAAGATATTTTGAATCACTGCTCAAGTGTGTTTAGAAAACTTCAGAAATGCACAACGCATTAAGGAATCACGTGCAATTTGTTTCACGGTTAACAACAGATCTTAAAATTTAAAAAGGAGGGAGTGGAAGATGATGGTTAGTAATAACCATTTGAGCTAGTTAAATTCTCTGACTTATACTTAACTTCGAGTAGAAAAGTTTTAATCGAAAGTAGTGATTACTTCTTGCATGAGTTTTTACAATAAAAGCTGTGAAAATGCATTCCAAAATATTTCGGAACTTTCAAAATATATTATGTATAATGAAGACCACTCTCTTTTTAAGTACCGAGCACATAAAAATTAATTATTGAGTGAATGAGTAGAATTTGTTATAAATCATAGTTTATACCGTAATTGCCTTCCTACGTTTCATATGTAAGCAAAGATCTACTGAATTTTATGTGATAAGATACGACATGTAAGTTTGATTTTCGGGGCTATGAGGATACTACTGTATTTGCTAATCTAGAGCAGAACCAGGAAGTGTTTATGAATTCTCATATGGGTAGAAGGGAAAATTAATTGTAATATCATTCAGAAACGCCTCCCCTCAGTTTTATTAAGACTGCAAAAATAAAAACAAATAACTCCTTTTTTGGTGAAAAAAAAGTTTCCAGTCACTGTGAATGCTATTATATTGCGATTCCATGTTGCGGTTCATTACAAAACATTCACGGAAGGTTGCAGTTTGAGAAAAATAAAACATCACTGTTTCATGCAAAACGATTCGTCAATGCCAATTAGAGGAAATGTTAACATGCCTATATCAAACTAAGGAAAGAATTTTGAAAAGGAATTTAAAAAAAAGTAACTCATTTTAAAGTAACTGATAGTAAAAATAACTGTTAAAGAATAAAAGATTTTACATTGTCTACATTGACTGAAATTCAGATACAGCGATAAAAAAATATTAAATTAGTTGGTGAAAGATTGAATGCATGTACAGTCGTCAACAATAAAAAAAATGGAATATTTCTGAAACTTTTTTATTTACTATCGCATCTTTTCAAAATTCTTCCATTACGGCTATTTTTGTTGAATCGATATATCGTCATAATTCCATGACGATATATCGATTCAACAAAATTAACTTTTCATTAAGATTTTATTGATTTCTGATTGTAATTTCGAGACATATAGTTTTTTTTTTTTTTTTTTTGAAAAATGACGTTTAGATAAGCCTTAAGATATCATAGAAACTACAATATTTTTCTCAATTTTTTTCACTCATTAAAAGAAAATTATCTTATTTCATAAAATGATGAAATAAACACATAAATGAATATCACAAAAATTATAATTTTTATGAATTCTTAAACATGAAATTATTAGCAAATTTAAATTTTATGGAATTCTCTGAAGAGTTTAGTGACTTATTGGGTTTTGAACAATGAAGTTTCCAATGTTAAATGAGTCTTTCAATCACATTTCGGAAACTATAGCATATTTCTCAAAACATTTTTTTCCCTCACTAAAAGAAAATTATTTTATTTCGTAAAATCACGATAAAATTTCGTAGTTTTTATGAATTTTTAAACATGAATATGGAAAAAAAGTGAATTATAACATAATGAAATTTTTTGCATGGAAGAAAAGTCGATATGCTAAAATGTCGGAATGAAAAAAAATTGTATACATACCAAAAATATTTTCAAAGTATTAAAAATAAATGTAAAATCCTCACCGTCAATTTGCAATGAACACTTTTCAAGGAACTATACATTTTTTTTTTTTTTTTGTATTTGCAAGTCTGCGCTACTTGAAACACGTGCTTTTATGGCAATTATAATGTCGCAGCTGCCAAATTTTAAATTCATTTTTAGATCAGCCTAAATTAATTTAATTTGAATTTTGCTTTAATTTAAACAAAGTTTTCCCCCTCCCAAACGATATAAAATATGATTTTGGGACAGATTGAATGTAGAAATATTTTACCAGTTTTTACCCTTTATCAGCAATTGTCCTTTGCAAGTAAATGAAACAGAAATCTATATTATTTCTTATCATTCAGGAAATTAAATAACGTTGATGTAAAGATGTTAATTTACGTGAAACATGTAGTAAAGAAATTAATTATCACGTACTATTTATATATTCAATGGCTAAATGCTGAACACTTATTCATACATTTCTTTGAGTAGGTAGAGAATACATTCAGAATATCAGTAAAATGATATCCCCAAAGTTATAAAGTATTCTTCTCTTTGCAGTTATGCTTGTATAAAAACACATTTTTGAGCCTCTTTTCGAAATATCGTCTTTTGATTATGTGCCAAGCTCGATGAGTTCGTCTTGATAACATCAGGCAATGCGTAACAGAAAGAATGTCTATCTCTTTAAAGTTCTGTTTTTGTATTCTTTTTCTTCCAATGAGTGATTTTTCACACGCCTCCGCACAGTTTATAGATTGCATACCAGCCAACAAATAAGAACATACAAAAATCGATATAAAAATACCATGTATTCCATCAAGGAATTTCATCCCATTAGAAGTCTTTTCTGTTATAAAATAAAATTCCCTCTTTTTAATAAATAACGATAATTTCTTTGGATTAAATAGTTTTTACTTTATTCGTCTCTCACCAATTAGCGATTGAAAAAAAAATGGATTAAACAATCTATTTCATGTGCCCCAAAACTAAAGATGTCTGTTAAATTCTTAGGGTGGTATCAGTGAAAAATTCTGAGAGATAAATTTATTTATAAACTAATGAAAATGCATTGATATTTAAGTAAAAATAATATTATTATTTGAAAGATAAATTTGAAATTCGTTGTTTATTCTTATGAAATTTCTGTAAACGAAAATGAGAATTTTTCTCTATTAACAAGCTGAGATTTACTTAATACATGGGCCCAGGTGAGTCAGCTCTTTTTGGCGGAGTTTTCAGCAAACAAAATTAAACATATCTCAGGAATTATTGCGAATTTCGGAATTGAATTTGATATACATTCATGGGAAAGTTTGGTGGTTCACATTATTGAAAAATCTCGATTTCGTATATGGAAAGTTCTAAGATGCGAGTTAATTGACTATACAGATAGATTTGTCTATATAAACAAACATGTTCCTTTAAGCTATTTCCATAGATGTCAATTTCGAGAAGATACGATAATAAATAACAAAGTTACAGCGATGTTCCATTTTTATGTTGACGACTATGTCAGGTGAAATTTATATTTTGTTATATGTTAGATAAAGATAGAATATTTTATAAGCTATTAAAACTGGAAAAAATATATGCACTGTATATTCTTTTTTAATTTTGAAGAATACCTTTTCAGATTTGTCGCAAGTAGGCCTAGGTATTAGCCTAGGCAAGTGGGTCAAGGTATTGGCCTAGAATACTTATGTGGATTGGGGTTTAATCAAGGAAAGTGATTTAGATGGGAATCTAGAGGAATTTTGGCGATAAGAGAGTGTTTAGATTTATAAATTGATAACCAAATAAACAAATATTTGCAAAGAGCATTATAAGAGAGTGCATGCTAGAGATAAAATCGGTAATTAGGTAATATGCCATTAAATGACGATTTGGAGAACTTCAGGAATTCTAAGGATTCTAATATGCTTCTAAGGTCAAATTCCTTGTGAAATAAATTAATATAAAATCCCTTACTTAACTTGAAGGAAGATAAAGAAAGGACAAAGAAGAATTAGGAAAGTTATTAGATGAATACAAGGATAGAAACTACATGAATAAGATTGAAGATAGTTTGAACTTGAGATGGAGCATATTATATTCTTCACAATAGTGTAAATTACAAAAGTCCTCAATTTAGATGCTGTTGAGGATATTTAATGTATTAATTTTGATTACTAGGGAAAAATCACTAAAATCAATTCAGTATAACGGGCCAGTCATACAAGATAATTTATTCGTTGTTAGTGAGATTCCGTAAATATATATTTATATTTACTTCTGATAATCGTCTCATATATCGGATGACAAATCTTGATCAAAGACGCCTAAAACGAAATCTTTTGAAAGAGGACATTAACGATCCAGTTTTAAGGAATTCCAGCGCAATATTGAAGTTTAATGGTCCGTATCAAGCAATGCGATCTTTAAAATAAATTTCGACTGATGAGGGAAAAGAAACTGAAAGTACTGAAATTGGAGCATCAATATAGTGTAATGATTTTTATATGGATGCTTATGCTCTGTGTAGCAAACGATTAGGAAGACGTTAAAGAGGTGCAACACCAACTTGCTGAAATTTTAAGGATTGCTAAGATGTCCTTACAAAGTGGTGTGAGAATACTTCAGAACTTATATCAAACATTGGATAGGAAGTGGAATGCTCATCTACAGATAAATTAAAACCTTGAGGATTTCATGGAAGGCTCGAATTTACAGTTATGCATTCAAAGTAATAGTGGAGCAAAATGTTCATTCCTAAAGAAGATCAGTGCTATGATCTTCACTACCATTCGCTAGATTCTTCAATTCCCTTGTATTGTTCGGTGGTAACTAAAGCAAACATTTTCATGCAGTCATTGTGGTTATTAAAGATGATTGGAATGATGTGTTTCATGTTAAAGAAACTGAGAAATGGATTAAATTCATTGAAAAATGAATTTCAGTGAGGTAAAACTTTAAAAATAGAGCGATGCTATTTATTAGTTGAAACTACTTACATGCAATACTCCGATGTATAGATGCATCTAAATCCGTCTGTTGCACGTTACCTACAATAATTAGTGATGGGGTCCAAGCCCATTCAGACGAGCAAGTACTCGATACACATAATATTATAAAAATGATTTAGGGATGTTGGTTTAAAGCTTAAAAATCATCAAAATTTCGATGAAGAATTTTTTGATTATTAAATTTTTTTTTCTTTGTGAATATTTCATGCAAGTGGAAGGGGACAGAAAGCGATTTAAAACTGGTTTCTTTTCTTTTCTGGTTGTAGTGGCAAGCTAATGTTACTTGAAGCCAATATAAATTCTTGCCTGCTGCTGCGTCTTTTAATTAGTTTCTTTTGTTTAGTTTAAAAAATGCTGTCCCTTTTAGTTAAATCATGACAGCTTAAAAAAACCCATTTGTTAAGAAATTCATTTAAATCCTTTAAATATACCCTTTCATTAAAATGTAACACATCTTCCAAATCGTTTTGTAGTTTGTACTAGTCTGAAAAGCTAACTAATCTGATAATTTATAGATGTTAAAATCAAAATTTTAGTTAGTTTCATCATCAAATTGTGTGATCAAATCTTGAAACTAAATGTAAATATTTAGGAAAATGTTTAATATTTTGCAGTATTTTTTTCACCACAGGCTTGTAAATAATTCTTTAATATTATATTTCCTTTTCTGTACTGGGTTGAAGACATTAGATGGAAATGTGTTTGGTATAATTCCCTTAGCATCTTGAAATGTTTTGACGGATTGAAATATATATTTATTAATATGTGCTTGCATAAAAGTAATATATTGGGTTGTTCGGAAAGTAATTTCGTTTTTTCCCGACAGAGGATTTAATTGTATTTTTTTGCACCCAACTTCACATTTAAGCCGTATAATTTTTATATGCTTTGAGAGCTCATATAGCAAGGCTTGTGTGTGAAAAATTCCAATTAATTCTACGCAGTAGGTTTTGGTTGGTGCCCTTTTAAATATGGAGAGCGATAAGCAGCATTTTCGACATACTGTTTTACTACAGAAAGAGTAAAAATGCTGTTCAAGCCAGAAAGAAATGGACCGATGTGTATGGAGAAGGTGTATTGATAGTACGCCAGTGCCAGAACTGGTTCGCTAAATTTTTTAGACGGTAAAACCTTCACCTCAAATGAGGAGGTCAAAAACCACCTCGATCAGTTTTTTGGCAACAAAGACCAAAAATTTTATGAGCGTGGAATTATGCTATTACTAGAAAGATGGTAAAAGGTGTTGGACCAGAACGGCCAATATATAATTTAATAAAGTATTTGTTTATTATACGAAAACTGTCTTTCATTTCC
>JAPMOR010048592.1:163391-180315 GCA_026543865.1 Argiope aurantia | reverse complement strand
AAAAAAACGAAATTACTTTCCGAACAACCCAATAGAATCTAGGTTATTGAAATACCATAGCTGACAAGTTTTTCTGAAATAAATTTAAAGCCAAACACTTCACAAAATTAATAACAGAAGAAAAGGCCAAAGGCATTTTATTGCAGTTTTGTGTCAAAATAGTTAACATTAATCAAACGTGAAAAATTAGAATAGTTGCTCTAACTATTTCGCTAGTGATGTCATTTGCGTCCTCTTTTGCTTGAGATATTACTAGTAAAATAATTAAAAAATAATAAAATAAGGAAAGTTTAATCATTTCAAGACGTTAGACGCTCTGAAATAGTTATATCGATGTCAAAACTAATCAAATAGTGCATCTTCCTTCTCTTCACCATTAATACTTAGCATTCCATTATGCAATAAGGAGTCATAACACGAAAGGCATTTGAAGGACAAACGATAAAACAATTTACAATGCTCCTGTCGATAATAATCATCAACTTCCCTCTGCCCGACCAACAATGCCTCTCTCCCCACTATTGACTTCATCACAGACTTTATGGAGTTGATGGCACCTTGCTCCAATTATTAAAAATAGAATGCCAACGTGGCTATAGATCGCCAAGTGCGATGATGCAGTCGCCTTAATCTAGTCGATCAATATTGTTCTTCAACTCTATCGACCATTTACAGTGATACTGCTGCCATCTAGCGGCGTCGGGGGACATTGCACCCGAGAGCGTTGCCTGCAGTCGAATGTGGAAAATCGAAAAGATGAACAGCTTATTTTAGTCACAAACCCAGTTAGGGTGTGAGCAAGAGAAGAGAAGTCCTTCTCGAAAACGGAAGCAGCGTGACTCTCCTGCTCTCCGTTGTTCTCTGGCCGAAAATATTTTGATCCCGAAGCCGCCTCGGTTCTTCGACAGTTTTCTGGATTTCATGCATTAGAAGTAAGAATTGCATGCATTCTTTCACGTTACGCTTTATTGAAAGTTTCTAAATTTATTCCGATAAATATGTTTACGTAATCAGTTGTTTGCTGGCCAATTTCTTTGTCCAGCTTCTGGAAGATTTATGTTTAAAATTGAATAACAATTGAAATGAGTCTTTGAGAGATTTTTAATTAAATTGTAGAACGTTGTTTCTTATTTTCTTTATGGAATGTTTAGGAGAATAAGGAATCACCATATAATAGATTTACACACATATGTGTTAGCTTATATAGTACAAGTAAAAACTTTACTGTAAAATTACATGTTGTATATTCACAGATAATTCCCTTTCTGTATTCAGATGATATTTCTCTTTTTTATTGAATAAATAAACATTTGAAAAATTTCTCATTGTTAAGATCTTTTTCATTCTGATTTTGTAATATTATAAAGAAGAAATACTCTTTGTCTTCTAATCGCTAATGATAAAAACTTTCATCTTATGTAAATTGTTTAAACATATCATAAAAAGTACATAAGGTAATAAGTACATAAAAGTCATGCATTATCATGTACTAGTTAACAGCCTTTTTCTATCTATTTTTCAAAAAATAATGAAGATGAATGTATTTTGTATGCACATTACAGAAGTCTGGATTTTAAACATGTTCAAGTAATTTCATGAAAGGCTTCAATTTACCATAAAAAGTTATTAAATCTTGAAAAATTAAGAGAAAAAACATAGTAAAGATTTATATTTCTTTTATTAAGAAAATATTTTAATACTTGAGAATATAGGAAAAATAAATAATAATAAAGATCGCTCTAAACAAGAAAATGCGCTTACCTTTAAAACTGTTTACTAAGCGTCACTCCAATCCTCGCTAAAATGCCAGCATTACAGCCATCGTCTTTCATTATGAATGCTGATGGAAATAATAAATATATGAAAAAATTAATTTCTTAGATGTTTTTGTTAATAAAAATTTAAATATTTATTTATCAAGTATTGAAAATTGGAAATAAAATGTAAATATCAATTTGGATAAATTTAGGTATAGCCTTGTTTGATGACTTATATATCATATTTTGTTTTGGTCGCTCCAGGAATGACTGAACTATAGATTGATTTTATTGGAGTGTGTTTTATTTCATACTTTTTTTTATTTAAAAGATTTGAATTTCACCTTTTTTTAGACCATACTCGGATTCTTCGTTCTTTATAGCGGAAATTTAATAATAACTTCATATTTTAATTTATAGTAGCCTTGATTTGATTTTCTTGATGCTACAGCAAGTTTCAATACAGCGAAATCCTGTAAATGTACAGAAAGTGTTGTAGTTCTGAAATATCTGATTTTTTTTCTGGCATTCAGCAATGGCAATTTTTATTTGTTCCGAACTTATGTAAATCAAGATAAATAAGATATTTGGGAAAAAGCAATTTTCTTTAAAAACTTATGTTTGCATTTTCTTTTATTCATTCAGAAAGGTATAATTTCTTCTATGTATAGCTTATTGCTTTCATTTTTATTTCTTAATATTTTTCTCCATTCGAAAAACAAAAGAGAAATGCGAAATTCTTTTGTCTGCTTATTGAAATATGAATCTTTAAATCTTTATAAAGATTTTTATTACACAAATTTGTTCTGATATGACAATATGGTTCGACTTTACAAATATAACTTAATTTTATTTCAAATCAAGTTTATATCTCTCAGAATTTATAACGGTGAAGCTAAGACAAATCCTTTATTTCAGGAATGAAATGTTGTAACTGAAGATTTAGATTTATTAAGACAGGCATTCATATAATTCGATTCTTTTTGTAAATAAAAATGAATCGCAATCTTTGTTATTAATTAATTTCTAAAATAAAATTAACATAATACATAACATAAGTAAGTTTGAACTTGGATGCAAATATGAATATTTTAATCATCAGTAAAAAAATGCATAAATTTGCTTAAAAAAGTACTCCGTGCAAGATAAGTTTAATTTCAAATTATGCTTTTAAAAACATTCTTGAAATAAATTGTAAAGCATTTTTAAAGATCAATTTTGAGTAAAGGTTTTTAATTTTTTATTGAAATTTAAATTCCTTACAATGCAGAGTTATCTAGAATCTCTTGAATTTCCCATAAAATTGTTAGATTTAATCACCAAAAAAATTACAAGCGCATTTCATGGAATTTAAAGCAATAAAAAGTACGGCTTAATGTTATTCTTATTTAATGCCTTTCTATTGATTTTTCAAAATGAGAAAGAATTCTGGTTGGATTCTGAACTCAAAATGGGTTATGAACATATTGTACAATGTGCGGCTTTAGGTTTGGAATCCATTGCACATCTTGCATGATACACGCATAAAAAAAAAGAAAGACAGAATATGACATTTGATGTCAGGAGGTTGTTAATTCGCCATCTTGGGGGGGGGGAATTTGATGCCACTGCATATCTGAAAAATGTATCTTTTCATCTATTTTACTAGCTGTTTTCAGTCAATATATCCATCTATAAAATATTTTCTACATTTAAACTTCTATCAAATGATAGATTTTTTTTTACTAATCCAGCTAGTTAACTGCCGCTGAACTCAGAGGTAGCAGCAGGCAGATTAGTTAGAGAGGTTTCTTAATTCAGATACCAAATAATTTTATAGATGATACAAGTTCTATGAATTAAAAATATTAAGACAATATGAAACTGATTTATTAAATAAACCAAAATGTTATGTTTTCAAATAAATTAAAATACTGTATATTGGGTATAATTATTCATTTGACCGTTTATGTTGAGTTCTACGAGACAACACCTGTAAAATAATAATTTCTAACGTTATATTTGTTTGAAATTTATTACTTCATTTTAATATATCATAATAATTAAATACCTAAATTTTTAAATAGCAAAGTCCAGAACTAATATTTTTCCTTAACTTTTAAGTTATTTTGATTACTTTAGTCATTTTTTTTCGTGATATAAATAATAATAAATAAATAATTAATATATATATATATTTTTTTCTCAAAACGCAGGTAGGATTCAAGCTTGGAGCAAAAAAAAGCTCAACTTAATAACAACTTAATAAAACTAATGAATTGCGTAGATATAAACAAAAAAATAAAATCGGTATGATTAAATGAACAATAAAACGAATAAATTTATACAAAAACTGCTCGAGATATTAAAAAATATTGTACAGTTATTACATAACAGAAAATTAATTGATCACAAGAATAAAAAAATTCAATTCTAAAAATGCCAAAGTCCTCCCGTAAATGTGTTATGTCTGAAAATATTATTTGAATAAATAATTAAAAAAAGAAAGAATCACTCCTCATAACACGCATGGCATAGGCCTCAAAATACCAATATGCACCCCCATCTCTATTTAGACAATTCCATAAGAATCATTCTCTTTGAAGTCAACCTATTATGCATTTGAAATTCCCATGTTAAATATTCAGTGCATAAAATAATTCTTGGTACAACTACAATATGCCGAAGTTGGTACAAATGGAACTGTCTTTTGAAATTTTGGAAACGAGTTTGTTATAGGAGAAGAAACATTAAGCAATTAAGATGCACGAAACTAATTATCCATTGAACGCGAAACATCTTATTTGGAATAATAAATTTATTAAGAGATATTGATTCACTGGGGAGATTGTTATAGATGAAATTTACTTAAACCATTCTTGACAAAATTTTTACTCTAAACGCGATAAAATCTGGAATTCCACATATTTCATACTGATTCACTACTTAGCATATCTTAAGATGATAATTAAGTTATCTAATGCTTTTCAGTTTCGATCTCATTACATCTTTGGAAAATAAAGACGGTGGAGTGATGCTAATAAAGAATACAAAGTGAGAAGCCGGAAAGATAAATTTTCTTGATATATGCATATGTAATATTTGATTGTATTTGAAAATGAAAGCATTTCTAATGAGTACCAATTTTGATAAATTATTCGTAATTTTACATAATTTTACAAAAGTATTTTTTTATATAATTTTGATCGTAGTTTTATTTTGAATATTTTTATGATAATTTTTATGTTAAATTGCATTTGAAAATCTAAAATAAACAGAAATATCGATTCTTAATATTTTGATAAATTAAATTTATTTAATTTATTAATTTGAAGTACATTGAAATTTTCTAAGTACAGAGTGTTTTAGATTCAGTATGCAAACGTTTGTGGCGGATTGAAAACGCAAAAAAAAGGAGTTAGAATCCCACTGGAACATATAAATGGAAACGCTACTTGGATAAGATAGATAGTATATGAAGTAGGCTATCTATCAAAACTTCCATATCAATCTTCTATATCAAACTTCTGTATCAAAATTTCTGTATTCTTCTATTCAAACTACCATATCAAATTTTTTTTATTCTTCTGATCAAACTTCTTCTGTTCAATGAAAATTTCTATATCAAATACGAAAGGGGCCACATGAGTTCCAGAAATGGAGTTGTGGCATTAAGATGTTAAGATGTAGAAATTACACGCGAAAACTTAATTTGACTATATTTTGAACTCGTCAGTGCGTGGAAAGGTTTTATTTCATATGAAATGTTCAAAGTTCTTGCCATTCAAAATTACTCATGTTTCACAATGACTGCACTGTAATTAGCAATAAACTTTAAAAACATCCAACATTTCATGGCCATTCTCAATAGCTATGGAAACTTTTGCAGTGAGCAAGACAGCATTCTCATATGACAGCACTGTAATTAGCGATCATCATTAAAAACATCCATTATTTCATGGCCATTCTCAGCAGCCATGGAGACTTTTGTAGCAAATTCAAAATATATTCTATTTCTGCATTCGTAAAATGTAATATGTTCTTCTCTCCCAATTTGAGCTTTACATGACTAATACGGAAATCTGGCAAGAGCATTAGCAAACAGCGCCATCTAGATCATTTAGTTGTCATTTTTGTACATGATATTTCTATGTGATATTGACTTGTTTTTATGTTTTCTTTCTCTTTTAGTAATTTTTTCGTTGCATTTTACATCATCCTATAGAATGGATTAATTTCATTTTATTTCACTTTCCTAAATGTGAAAAGTTTTACTTTTATTGCTAAAGAAACACATTATTTAGGATTTTAGTTAAATCTACAATCAAACAGAAGGACAAGTTTTTTTTTTCTTCTACAGATATTCAAACATCAATCAACCTCATTTAAAGATTATATATCATAGCAATGCCTTGATGATAGAAATATGAAGAGTGCCTATATGCTTTCCATCACTGAAAAAGGCGGCAAAAAGTTATTTTCTCCATAGCCAGTGTGTTAAATATCTTTTAAAATATCATTGAATCATTTGTTTCTGAGAATATGGTTTCAATGCATTAAATAAGGTTACTGGTGCATAGTCAATAATGGCCCCTTTTCAGCAAAAGAGATCCAGTGTAGAAATATTTGGAGCCATATGTTATCGATACGTTGACAGTCAGTTTGTGATTGTTGTGATTGAATTATTGACTATGCGCAAGCATGTTTTGGAGAGAAAACTTAGATTATTAGGAGAAGTGATGGTATCAGCACTTTCTAGCATATTTTCTAACCAAAAGTATTATCTCAAAGAACGCCTTGAATGGCACTGGCGTACAACAATTACGAAGTATAAGCCCTTGACGGGAATTTAGCATTTTTATTGAACCCATCTTCGGATCGTTGATGCGTTTTTTGGTGATGGATTTCCGGCATGCGGTTGATAGTATCCCAAAATGAAATTTGTGTTTTAGATGCATTTTCTGCAACAGAATGAAATAAAAATTTCACACAGAGCTACAATTATAGTCACTATAATACATACAAAATTCCATATATTTCAGTCATCTTGTTTATATGCTTTTGAAAATACCGACTGATAGAATAGATGGCGAATTGCTTGTTGGAATTTGATTCAAGATTTGGCGTATGTTTATGCTTAAGATACCTAAACTCTTCTCTGAATTTTATCGATCTAATTTTCTTAGTTTTGTGATTATAGTTATAACTTATATTCGAATAGCCAGGGAGTACAGTACTCAGATTTCCTTTGAATGCATTTTGCTAAAAATTTGAAAGAAATCGACAAATTTGGTGCAAATATCATATACCAAATTTAATCCATCTAAACCAATATGTTTTTGAATTATCATTATATTTATAGACAGACATGTGTCAAAAATGCGTTTTTTGAACTCGTGGAAATCTAAAATATAGAAATGCTTCAAAAACCCGAGTTCTAATTTTTTTTAACGATTATAATAACGAAAAAATAAAAAAGAAATTCTTATTAACGACAAAAAGAAGAGTTTTAGAAAAAAAACCGTTAATACAAAAGAATTCTTATTAACGTCCCAAAACTTCCATAACTTATCATAAAGGTGCTTTCAAAATAACTCACGCTTTTTCATATCTTCAGTTATTACACCCGGTATTATTGATTTTTTTCATGAATTTATTAACAGGCAAGCAAAATTCTGCCTTCAGTAAATATAACAAGGCAAAGATGGAAACGAATATGTTTTTAATCTATAAATAAATAAAAGGTAATTCCATTCGACAACTGGAAAAATTTTAGAAAATATCTATCCGTTCCAAAAATTTGCAAAAAAGTTTCTCAGTATTTTATAGTAAAATATTCTTAAAGAAAAGATTTCTATTCTTGTCTAACATTTATATGTAGCATTTTGAAAAAGAATTTTTTTTTAAATCTAAGGGAAAATATATAATTATTCCCTTTCTTATTTTAATAAAAAGTCTCTTAGTATTTTTTTTTTTTGAAGAGAGAGAGAAAGAAAAAAAACTCCAATAATTTTGGAAAAAAAGAAACTATTTTTTTTTGAAAAATATGCAATTAATATTGTTTTTATTGCTGAAATTTATGTCGCAACAAGTTCTTACAATGAATTATACTTTTCTTCAATTTTGAATATTTAATTTAACAAATATAAAAAGGTAAAAAACTGAAAATGAAAACGGAATTTAAATTCTATCATTGCGGCACGATTTTAAGATAAAGAAATGAAATTTAACGAAACTAGAAAATTGCAGTTACTGGTAACAAAATATATTTTCTTTGTAGATAGCACACACATACTATGGATATATCCGACTTTTTCAGCATGGATTATAAGAAAAATCTAGCCCATACCCGGACTTCACTAATTTAAGGTATCTATTAGCAATCAAAGCACATCTCTACTAATCTATACTAATAATAAAGATGAATATTTTGTGTACGGTCTGCTTTGGCGCTCTACAGGCCAGACCGTTTGACCTACCAAATTTGACACATGTATGCCTTGGAGGTCGGGAATGTGCATCTGGGATAATTTTTTTTGAAATTTTAATTATTCTTAATTAGTTAAAAATTGAGCTGAATTTTATAATTAATTTATTATAAACAATTTGACGAAATCCTGAATATGAAGTTATAAAAAAAAACAATTTATCTGAAATTAAACATAACTAATATTCCTAGCGAACCAACTGGTTACCTGAGGCAACTAGTTTACAATATAGAGCAGAAAATATACGTGTTTATATGCAAAATGAACCCCTTCTACGAAATCGTATATAACATTGTGGGGTCTATGTCCAGGTCAACTATGTTAGTTTCAACTAAAATATTCAAAATTTGGCAAGCAGTTATTGCTGGTTTATTGGTTATTTGGCTAGCATTTATAGGAGCTACTCACTGAAAAGGGTTCAAAATTTAAATACAATTTTTAACGGAATATTAATGTTTTTTCTAGCAACTTTGGAGCACATCATCGCATTTTTATGCCATTTTAAAATAAAAAAGAAATGTTGTTTTTTCTGCTATATCAATTGTATTTCCTTACAATTCTATCTTTAATTTTAATAAATTTTACAGAATATTTTTAAGTATATTTTTATTTAATCTTTTTCATTATACATCTGCGTTTATATACTCGCATATTGCAATGATAAAAAATACATTTTTTTTTATGTACACATTATTATTTATATAAGTAAAAGCAAAAATTAAAAGTAAAATTGACTGTCAGACTTGGGGATAGTACCTCCTTTAATTTTTTTACTTGACCCTAATCAATGATTAAGGTCATTCAAGTATATTAAATACCATTCTGACAGAAGGATATATAAAGAAAAAAAAAGAAGCGATGCCATGCGGCGTTTATTCTGTCAAGCACACAATCATCCAAACAGAAAAGAATGGTACTTCGGGTTAAGAGAATAATAAAAGCCATGATATGAAAGAATATCTTGTCTCTGAAGCAATAAAGAAAGGAAAAAAAATAGCATTCCAAGAGTTACTAAACACTTGTCATGTAGTAAGTACAAAGTATGGGGAGAAAAAGGAAGAATGGAGTTCAGTTGCTGGTCAAGAAGTCAGATGAAAATAGAGACGGCAAACTAAAATATGAATTCGCAAAGAAAAACTGTGTTATTATGTTTAACTTTCCATAAGAACTTAAATTTAAATATTTTTTTTTATCTAACAATAACTGGTATGTCCACAAGTATTTCGTAAAATTAAGTGTAGTGTTTTATTATTCTATATTTAACCAAAAATATGATATAAATAACGAAAATAATCGCAATCCAAAAATACTTTTTAAATGTAATTTCAAAGTTATTTTTATAAGACTTTCATAATTGTTTGAAAATTTTCTACATACATTCTTACAAAATATATGTAGGATTTTTTTATTAATTATGAAATTTAATTATGAGTTTTATATCTTAATTATGAAATTTTCTTGTCTGTTTTCAAAGACTGAAAACTAATGTTTGCAAATGCTTTGAATAATATGAATTGAAATAAATTAGAGTTATTTTTGAATTTTTAAATAATTTATCAAAGATTTTTTTATTTGCGAATTATTTATTTAATTCAAAGTTAATAACGTGAAAAATAATGCATAAAATCTATTAAAAACTTTTATTTACTGAATTTCAGTAAAGAAAGCGATGAATTCAAGATTTTAAATGATTAAGTAGTCTACTAATTAATTCAACATTTTACTATTGCTAATTTAAATGAAGTTATTTTACGTAGAAGCGACGGCATTGGCTACAAAAATACTTGCGACTGAAACAAATAATTATGAAGTCAGCAATTTTTTGTCATCCGAAAGATTGGAAGAAAATGAAAACAGGCTTTTATTTCTACTTATTTAATTCGACTAATTATAATAATGTAGCAAAAAATAAAATAAAATTGAAAGCTCTTATAAATTTTCTTAAAACCTCCCTGCGTACTCTCGTTCCTAATTGGTGTATGCAGAAATTTCATCACACAGCAGTTATATTAAGTCATAAATATTAAGTTTTTTATTGCTTTTAGAAATTTATTTTAACTAAATATGTAAGTTTATGTTTAAATTAAATTTGGGATATTAAATTGGTGCTGTAGAAGAAAGTTTCTACATAATTCTTTGATACTGCCCAAAGAACTGCATCTTGCCCAGAGCAGTTTTAATACGAACGATTTAAATCATCACCATTTTATTAAAGATTTAATATTTTAGTGCAAATTATAAATTATCAAAGTATGATAACTAGACGACTTTAGCGGCTTGTTCATCCTAGAAATTTGACATTTTAGGTTGTTAAAGTTGCAAGTCTTAAAACAATACAAAGATAAATTTCGTTTGATAATTGTTTTCGAAGAGATGAATATCGATATCCGATGCGATTAGCCATCTGACGACTGTAAGCCTATATTTGATCGATTAATTTTTTCTAACGAATGTCTAACGATTTCTCTAACGTTTAAAGTTTCGTCAATATGTAGGTAATTTTTTTAATGTGAAATTATATACAAATATATATAAAAAAAATCCACACCATTGTAATGTGATGCTTGATACTCATACGTAGTGTAGAATAGAGAGAAATTTATTGGACCTTTATATAATACCTAAAATCCAATACTTTCTTTCTCTTGTAGGAAATATAAAGAAAGTATTGCAATCGTTAAAAATTCGAACAAGAGATTTTGATGAATACTCCACATTTTAGACATTCCAACGTTCGGAAAAAAAACACACTCTTGGCTTTATGTCTATCTGTCTGTGACAAAGATAACTCAAAAACGCTTTGATCTAGACAGATGAAATTTAGCATACTGATTTACACCAAATTTGAAGATTTCCATCAAATTTTGAACAAATCATATTCAAAGGAAGTCTTTATGTCTGGGTGTTTGAATGTGAAATAACACGATATTTACAAAGCGAGAGATCAAGATGGGTAAAATTCTGTACACATATTTAACAAGGAGTTAGTCTGTACTTTCAGAACCATGCAAACACGATGATTCACACGAAATGCAAAGACCTAAATATATCAAATTTGATATGTGATTACTATTGTAATTCTCTGCCAAATTTTTGTTTCTATTGATTGGGAAAAACGCATCTAAAACACAAATTTGATTTTCGACCATGCAAGGCGTTCTTTGGAATGACAATTTTATTAGATATAGTGTAGAAAAGGTTTTGGAGACCACTCCAGCTGGTTTTAGATAAAATGAAATTTAAATATTAATATATAAAAATTCTCAATCCCGAATTTAAATGCAAATGTAAAAAAAAAAATCAAACACAAATACAAAAATTAGTTTAAAATAGCTATGGGATACAATAAAGTATTGCAACAAGTATAAGCTTATTGGTGACAGATGTATACAGTCTTGATAAAGCATACTACTGTTTTGTTCCTCTAAACTGGTTTTCATTTTCTCCATAAAATGAAGGATAACTAATCCAAGTCCATTAGAAATTTCAAACATTTTCTCGCAATCGTCTTCGGTTCGTGTAGAAATGAATCACCGAGATTTGCATATAACACAGCGAAAAACACCGTGCAACGGCATTTACATGAGCGATTACTCTTGCAGTCTTTCATGTTTATCTCAAAAGATTGAGCAATCTGCTCAAAGTGCTAATGAGATCTTCAGGAAAGGCATTGTAGATTCTTCTTTCTTTGATGTCGAATCTTAGAACCAAATGAATGGTCTGCTTAAACCAAAAATCGCCTGCCTCTGCTCATTAACCTATACCATGGAAAAGGGTAGTTTGCTCTAAATAATTAAGGAAGAAAGATATAGGAGGGGAGTGAAGTCATGTTGGAAATTAAGGGAAGGCGCTAATGATTGGAATGAAGCAAATTGCACATTTAAGATGAATGTGATTGTGTCTTTAGTTCATAGATACCCTTCTGGAAAGTCATTTGGCCTTCTATGTTGAACAGAAAGAATAAAGTACTTTTATATATATATATATATATATATATATATATATATATATATATATATATATATATATAAAAATTGCATTGAATAATATTAAGTTAAACAGCTATTAGTAGTAAAAACTTATAACGTTGCATATAAAAAAATTCTAATTAGAATTTTCAAAGTTCTTGGCACATACTGTAGAATGAGGAGATAAAGGCAATACAAGAAAATCTTTATTCCTTCTTTGTTTTGCCTTGCGATTGGTTTCCACTGAATAACTAAAGCGGACAGTTTATAATGAGAAATGAATAGAAACTACTGGCTGTCACTAATAATTATACATTCATATATCTTAAAGGAATCAAAAATATACCAACTCTTTTAATTATATATGGGATCTAGTAGTTAATAATTATAATCGGTAATTCCTAATTAGACATGTTAGTAACTCGTATTAATTGGATTTCATTGTTAGTCCATAGAGGCCATATACGAGTAAAAAATCTAACTCTTCCTGGACAATCTCGCCTTTTTCTACAGTTTACTAGCATACAAAAGAAAAATAACCCGATAGTAGAATATAAGCTTCAATCTGTATAAGAAAATACATTTAAAGTTGAATTTACAAAATATATAAATACTTATGGTTGATCAAAATTTTATTTGTTCTTTGGAATTACTATTTCAAAATATTGATGAAGTATTTTGAAATTGCTGAATTTCTTCATTCCTATTTTAATTTGATAATTTACTTTTATTTTAGGATTTGAAAATGCCATGATGTCATAATAGTTTAATCTAATCTTTGAGAACATAGGGTCATGGTTTCGATTTCTGATTCAGCCAATTTAACAATTGCAGTTAATGTGAGACTACTTCTCATTGAATTAGTCGAGATCAAGCATCTATTTGAAATAATGTAAAGGTTTCAGAAAAGGGATGTCGATGTGGTGTTGTCCTCATCATCTGACCATATTTCAAATTGAGAGGTTCGATCCCAAAATCGTGGTCTTAAGATCAGATATTCACATATTCGAGACGATTATCAGTAAGGAGTTACTAATAAATCATATTGGTGAAAGCTGAAATGGTTGGTTTCTTCTGTTGGTGAAGTGTGGAAGTTTGGAAAGGGTGTGAATTGAGGTATCATTTTTGTCATTTGACCACTGTTCAACATTGTGAGGTCCTTCCTCAAGTAGTTGTTGATAGCTTTAAAACGATGTTGATATGATCAATCCAAACTAAATTATAAAAATAAAAGTTGATAAGATGACTGATGATATGCATCTTTCATCCACTTATCTAAATTCTGAAAGTATTAAGACATATATGCGTATATGTGTATTGCGTCATATAAATATACGTAAAATCTATTACATATACTAAATATTTGTGAAATAGACAATAAATAATCTGATGACTGTACTTGTATTTGCAATTACTGAAATAGAATTTTTGTATTGATTTGCGCATAAAATGATAGTAGACGTTATTAAAAAAATATCGTTTATGTTTTAAATTAAAACTAAAAACAATTGAAAATATAAACGTTCATTGAATATTTTTATGTAAAACGTATTGCTTTTGTTTTCAAACCATGCAAAAATTTACTTATGGACGAATAAAAACAGTTTTTGTAATAATTTTTCTTTTTATGCGTGTGCATTATCTCACTAAGTATAAAAATTTATGATTGCTTTGGTAAAACCGTATTTAAACTTTGTTGTGTAAAGATAAATCGAAAAAATACAGATGCACTATTTTAAGATAATATAGTACTCCTCTGTTTTATAAAAGCAAAATGCTTTATTCCTTCCTTTCTAACAAATGGCACAATACAGAAAGAAATCTGTCAAAATCTGTCTGCCGGTGATAATCGTCGATGATGCGATGACCTTAAGTACCGATCTCGGAGTAGATTATCGCTCCCTCAGGAACCGTTTACATAATCTTTTCACATAGGATCTCCACCCCTCAAGAGAAAAATGACATTTTACCTCTTGGCGCACTTTTCCATCTTTTAGCTCGCGCTTGGCTAGCTTTATTCGTTAGGAGAGTCGTCTCCTTTGAGATTAAAGATGGTTTATGATGCATATTTCCCTACTTATGGCAATTTATTCACTAACACAAGCTATGCTTGAGAAATAATAATATCAAAGTTTAACAAGCTTATGAGGACAATGGGTTAATGTTCATACTTTTATACGATAATTAATTTTAAGCTCAACCGAAAAATGGAATTTGTGGCTATGATATATTAATAAGGTGGTATTTTAAATTCTTTAATCAAAAATAAATTCGCTATATTATTCTGTGAATCTTAAAATTCACTTAGCATTATAGTCACCTGAAAATTATAAATGCTCAAAATCTCTAATATACAAGTATAAATCTTTTATTACTGCACAGTGGCTTCATATTCCTTTTCTTCCAACGAGATGCATAGTGGCGTCACATTCCTTTTCTTCCAGTGAAATGCACAGTGGTGTCGTACTTCTCCTGCAAATGCACAATGCACAGAGAAAATAAAATGACATTGCGAATATGACTTGAAGCATTTCATTGAAAAACTGTACATTGCTGAAATTTATATGTATGCTCTGATCATCCCGATTAGTTTTTATCATAAACTGTGGTTGCTCTTATTACTTTTTAAACTATCTGGGATATGCTAATAATCGGGGTTTCTAAACCCTGTTTAAAAAAGATGTACCAGTCTCCATATTATAGTATACCAATATATTTGAATCAATAAATCATACGGAAAAGCGGCTAATACTTATTTTAGTATCAGAAATTTTATATGTATTTCACATGCCATGCTGAAAATAAAAATGAAAATAAAATTTTTGCTAATCAGTTTTTGTCATCCAATATATGATGATACAGTTATTTAAGTTAACAGATTAAATTACCTTTTTTATAGAATAAGTATTATATAAAAAAATCCTGTTTATTTTAATACATATATTAAATGATTGAATTGTTTAAAAAATGTAGCAGTATTAGCTTAACAGTTTAATTAAAATGAAAAAGTATCAAATATAAACAAAAGAATAAAAAATATTTTATTCCTTTTCGAAAGCCTTCTTGGGTGACATCGGAATATGTAAAGAAACTTCGTAAATTTTTTTGAAGCTATAGGTAGAAACTCTATATATGCTAACAAGTGTAGCACAAAGCTTATAGTACAAGTTAATATTCATTTGACAATAGAAATTTCAAACGGAAAAGATGCAGGCACAAATGCAAATTTAAAAGGGAGAAAAACAAGAATATGTCAAAAATATACAAAAATTACTCACATGCAAACCGTAACATTCAATAATTTAGATTATACAATGGGAAAGGTATGGAAACATGACGAAAACAAGATATTCAAAATGCAAATACATAAAACATAAAAATATGTATGTAAAATATAAAATATTTAAGCAAACGCACAGAAATACAGTCTAAATAATACAAACAAATACTATGAATATATCGACAAAATGATGATTTGCTTTGAATAAAGGCTGAGCAAGGAGGAGACCAGGTTGTATTGTACTTTAGTGACAACTCATAGTTGTACGTGTATTGGTCAAATAGGCTTTAAAGTTCCCATGCCCAATCAGAAACTGGTTACATTAAGTTCAAAGTGGACAACCCTTTTTGAAACATTGTTTCATTAATATGTAGAGGTATCAAGATGATTCTATCTGCTTTGATTGAAGATTCATTAGTGATACTTTTTTCAGCAGCATTTTTTTTCATATATCTCATGTTACTTTTTTCTTACCGAATGGTTTTGTTTTCTCTGCTAACCGATAGATAAAAAAAGTAAAGATTTTTCATGCAATGTGTAACCAAAAAAAATTTAATTCCACGCAAATTACCCATTGACGTCAGTGAATAATTTCTTATACTATATATGATACCAAAGCTATAGTATCATTCTTTTTTTCTACTCCTCACAAGAATTTCTATGTGAGAAAAAATATTCATATTTTTCTCACTCCTTCTTTTTATATGATTAATGTGATGTGATTATGTGATTAATCTGCTCATTTATTTTTTAAAGTGTTAAATATTTTATGATTTAGCAGAATTGAAAAGCTAAAAGTAGAAATGATAGGAGGAAGAACCTTTTTATTATTCGAAACAAACGCACCAGTTCAGATTAAAATAAAACAAATTTTTTTGGCATGTTTTCTAATCCCGCCCGATGATTATTTTTGGTTGAACTTACATTTTTTTCATTGAATCTATATAATTTTTTTATTTCTTTTTTTTAAAGTTATCATCTCTATTCTTTTAATTCGTACTCATCACTACTCTGATCAGCCCGAAGGCCCGCATAAATATTGCTTCATCAGAACGCCAAGATAGCATTGGTGGGAACTAAAGTTGAAGCCTAAAGGCCATCACAGGTTTCGATACAATCCCTTCCGTTGGAGGCACATCCCGCCCTCTGTAGGGGGCAGGTGACCGCACTCCATTTCTGTCCCCATCAAGGTGACGAGAACTAACCATCATTCTGGGATCATCTCGTCCCCATATCTAAAGTAAATCCTCAAATGGATTCGTACAATGAAAACACGCACGCACGCACACGCATGCACGATAATTCGAATTTGTTTACATCGATTTTTAATAATTTGATAATATTCACTTTCATTGATTATTAATGAGATACTTGCTCGAAAAAAAGATTAATAGGAAATCTTTTTACACACACACACACACACACACACACACACACACACACACACACACA
>JAPMOR010048592.1:140210-163381 GCA_026543865.1 Argiope aurantia | reverse complement strand
ACACACACACACACACACACACACACACACACACACACACACACACACACACACACACACACACACACACACACACACACACACACACACACACACAAACCCTAGTTTTTCTTGTTTTTTCTTTAAATCAATTTATTTGAAAATTGACTAATTAATTTTGGACATACAAAGCATTTTCTTAAATGGCTTATCCTTTTTTCACGATTTTATAGTATTTTCTTAATTCCTTTTCAAAAGAATCAAAAATTATTTTTCATCTAATGTTTACGGGATTTTGAAGCGTAAATATTTACTTAATTAGAAAATTAAGATTTTGAAATTTACTCAGTACAGAAATTCTTTGTCCGCCCACACGTTTTTCTCTCACGGTTTTAGTTAAGTTTCAGAATTACTGCACTTTTAACTTTTCCCGTGTATAAGCTTAATTATTACTGCATTTAATTTTTCACTTAATATTTAAATCATCCACCAAAATCTAACTCAAGGAATAAATATCATTTTAGAAGCACCCTTTGGATGCGATGATTAACATTATGGCATTGTTTTTCCTACACCGCTGTTTACTTCTGATTGCAATGCGCAGAAATATAATCTTCACTTCTTTCTTAGTGTTAAGATTATCCCCCCTGGGGAGTACCTCTAAATGACGATGAGAAGCTTCCGGCATAGTGGTTGCTTCCCGCTACCCTGGAGGGTACACGAAAAGGTGAGAGTCTGGCTCCTCCCTCCTATACAACCACAGTTCCTCCATTGTTGCTGTTGCGGTTGCCCGGTCATTCAGTTTTATTATCCGTGTGCCTTCGGGTGGTTCGGAGAGTCAGTAATATTACTTACATTTCTAATGTATTTTAGGGGATAAAAACTTTTTGAAGCTGAAAAATTTAAAATTAAATAAGAGGATTACATATAAACTATATACAAAGATAATTTTATGCGACCATAGATTATTCTGTATCAAATTCATAAAACATTATTATAAACAAACATCGAATTTTAAAAACCATTTACTTAAGTTATATTAAAGTTCTGTTTAAAAGAAACTTTACGACAATTTTCAGACGTATCTCGTAATTTTGAAGCCTGGTCATATGATGTGAGCGACAAAACAAGTGACCTTATACCGCTCTCTCTTAACGTCCATATCATAATAATAGGAAGACTTTTAGGTCATGGCATCGGATTCAGTGTGCATTAGCTCCCATACATAACGGATCTTTCATAGAATCGGGTCTATTTAACCCCGACGCCAAAGCTTAACACTATTCAAGCGCGGTCATACCAATACCAATATTTACATTTAAACAAACGTAGCATAACTCAGATATAATGCAAAATCTTATTTTCATTCGAAATTCTTACGACTCCACCTGAACACTGATTTTCAGTATTAAAATGAAAAGGGAGAAATACTGTGAATCTATTAGGATTGATGCATTTTCAATTACTTTAATGCATAAAGAATTTTTATGTGGTTTGTTGGTGATGCCTCAGCTTCGATTCCAGATTCGAAACTCGATTCCATCTGAAACACAATCCGTTAGAATCAACTATCGTCCCGCTAGTAATGAGTAGAAGTTTGGAGAGGATTGAGCTATCTCAATTTCCGTCCTCGTCGTCTGATTATGATTTAAAATTATGATGCCCCTTCTAAAGAACCCTCGTGCCGCTTTAAATGTAACTAAACAAAAGAACTTTTAAATTTAAAAAGTAGGACGAACATCAAAAAAACAAAGCTTTAATCTGATATCTTCGATGTGATATAAAGAAATTCTTTTATCAGATTAATTTATTTTTTTAACACATTTTATATAATGGATTTATAAGATGTTCAATAAATTCTAAAATAAAATTCCAGTGAATTTTATCAATGAATCCCAAAATTAATTCATATTTACTCTGCCTTCGTTTTTTTAAAAATAAAAGCTCTAAATAGAATTGAATTATATGTTCAAATTACTAATGCCATTTGTACATCCTTTTCATTCAGAAAATATATTTAATGACTTGCATCAGAAATTTGTTTCTTATGAGATAAACTAGCGGAATGGTCTACAGAAAAACTTTTCGAAAAACTAAGAAGTGTAAAGACCACCACATGAAGTTTATCCAACTAGCTCAAAGTGTTTTTTTGAGTTAATCTTTGTCACACACAGACATTTTTCAAAAGGAGTTCTGAAATATGGAGATTCATCAGTTAACTTTGAGCCATAAAGTTTCCCATTCGTTAGTTTACCATAATTTTATTTTACCATTCTTCAATTTGGCGATTACAATACTTGCTCTATACTTCGTTTACAAGGGAAAAAAATATTAAAATATAATCCAGTTTTCTTCTTTAATTTTTATGGATCCTCTGAACCCCCAGTTATAAACAAAATGCAAATCGAAACATTTACCAGTACCTTTGAGCTAGAATATATTTAAATATCTAAATGTGGATCTTTAGTAGAATATTAGACTAAGAAAAATCTGTGAATGAACATGACTTTGCAAATTTTTATTTTCCTCCAAAAAGAGGAGAAACTTAATATGATACAGAAATTTAACTTTGAAGATTAAAAAGTTTTTTTTTTCTTAAATTAAGCTGCGTTTTTTTATGCTTCGAAAAATTAATGTTAAACACTTTGAAATGAGTTTGACGTTTTATCCTTTTCATAAAACTATATAAATCTTTAGTTGAATTTAAAAAAATAAATATATTAGATATATATTTTAATAATGAGAAAGAAAATCAAAAACGTGAATTTTTACTTTTTTAATTTAAAAGATAGAAAAACAATCATCAAATTATTTATTTTCATAGCAATAAAGATTTATTTTTAACGAATTAATTTTTTAAAGCGAATTTAATATGCATGAGTTACAATTTAAATACATATTATTTAACTAAAAATAATACTTTTATTAAAATTGAAAATAAATATATTCCATAATTTATATCTTATCGTTATTTATTTAGATGCAATACATTTTAGCATGAGAAATATAAAAACGCCTACAAATTTGCATCTTCTATTGTTATCATTAAGTATACAGATTTTAGATATTTCCTTCTTCAAAATGTATTTGAATAATGAATGTTTAATGAATCCATTTTTAATGCAAGAATATCATTTCACATGTGATTGGGTTATATGAGCAAACGTTTGATAAATAATTATTTGCGGCTTTTACATTTAAAAAACATTAAATTTTCAAAACATTTTTGATTATGAAACTGAATCATAATTTATTTACTGCATCATTTGTCAGAGATTGTAATGTTTGATTAGATTTTCTATACTTATTCGTGTTTCCAATGAAGAAAGAACATCGAACTTTTGGCTTGAATCCAAGTATTAGAAGAAAGAAAAGTAAAAGATTACTCAGTTAACGTCTAAAACAGATTGGGTTTTGAGTTTTTGATCTATTAGTTTCTCCTGTTCTTCATAAATCATTTGGGGAAAAAAGATACTGGAATGCTATGCTTACAACATAAGTATTACATAGTATGATAAAATTAATACTACCAAATGGAATTTTATTTTATTTTATACTACATCAAATATTATAATATTTAATATTATGAAAACCCATGTTTGGGTTGTGATTAAAAATTTAAATAATGGTTTGATTGATCTATTTAATTCATAATAATAATTTTTGAAATTAATAAAAAATCCGAAACATTTCAATTTGATCTTGCATATCTTTTTAAAAATTTTAAGTTATAGCTAAATTTTATCATTTAGAATAGATAAACAGTTTTTATAAATTGTCAAAGCATTCATAAAAAGTTGTTCTTCATGTGCTTTTATTTTAGGACAATTAATAAACTAATTACTGAATTTTTTAGATATGCTTATACAGAATGCTTATTGCAGAATATTATGATTATTGCAGAATAGTATTACAGTGATTTGCAAATCAGGTAGATATCATTAGAAATTCGAATTTAAACTTCTGGAATATTTTAATGCCCTAATCAAAATTTCCATAATTAGTGAATGCGTTTTCTTTATTTCTGCCATATTTAAAAAAAATGTGAGTTTTTTCCTAATTAATTTTTTAATAGTTATCAAATTTTCATTTTCGGAATAATGAAATACTAAGTGAGCAGTGACAAACGTCATTCATGTATTTTTGAATTGCATAAAGATTAACATAAAATTATATAATTTATAAATAAAGAATTCTGTTGCACAAAATATCAGTAAATGATATTAGAATTTATTTCACATATTTTAAGTACTTTTGTATGCATTATGATCACACAACATGAAAATTTATCTGTAATATCAATCTGAATAATTACTGATGATAGAGAAATCGTTCCCATATGAAATATGAATATACTTTTTACAAAATAGAAAATAAAACTGAAAATAGCACTTTTCAGAACATTTTAGAGAAAAAAAAACCTCCCCAATTTTATATGTTAATAAAGTAAAATAGCGATCTTAAAAAACTTCCTTTTCATCTTGCCTATAAATTAGAACGAATGCATGACATTTTTTTACTCTTTTCAATAATATCAAATACCTTTAAAAGTTATAAAAATGGGAAATCTTTTTCTTTAGTCGGAATTAAATACAAAAAATTTGTAAAGAGTAAAATGATCAAGTCAGGCATCTTGAAAAATACTTGTTGAATAGAAAGACGCCTTTATTTTAAAAAAAAGTGACTTCAAAAATGAAAGAAGGAATTCTAAAAGAAAAGATAATAATATGCTAATATTTAAAATATGAAACCTCCCTTTTCATATTTGCTTAAAATTGAATTTTTCTTAGTTAAACATGAAACATTTTAGGGCTACTAATGAATTTTTATTTAAATTCTAATAGGAAAAATGTAAAAGCGCACACAAAGAAAGGAAATTTTTAATTTTTTTTAGCTATTATGAAAATTTTCTTTTCCATCGAGCAAACATTAAAGTGAAAAAAAACATCTAAAGTAAATAGAAGAACATGAAAAAGATCTTACTCTCTTCCATTAACCAGTTTCTAAGGTAAACAGAGTGAATCAAATACTTTTAGTTAAATTTCTTCGTTCCGTTAAAAAAATCGCTTATTAGTTAGAAAGAAAGATTATAAAAGTCTAAATTGGTTGGAAGTAAAATTGAAATGAAAAATGTTTTTCTGCAGTTAATCTTAGAATTTTTTTAAAAAATAAATTGGGGGAGAAAAATTTTATCCAAAACATTGGAGATATTGAAAAGTCTCACATTATTTTTGTCATAATATATAATTTTTTAAAATTAATTTCATTCCAAGGAAGTCATTGCAATTCAGAAAGAATAGCATAAATTTAAATACATTGGAGAATAATATTATTCAAAATCTTATAAAATAATATGCAAAGTGAAACGTGCAGAATTTAAAAAAAGGTCGTTAATTATGCATTAATTACAAAATAAATAGTTGTCCTCATTCAAAATTTATTACATAAGTTATTTAGTACGAAACATAAATTATGCATAAAATTAGATGATTTTCAATTCAATTAAGAATTGAGTTTTTTTTTTATACCAGAGAATAATTATGATAAAAATAGTTTCCAAAAAATCGTTATTGATTTTTTTCTTATTTTTTCAATAAAAAAGTAATTTGTTTGGATTCTGAATATTTAAAACACAATTTTTTAAAATTTTTATTCCATTATATTTAATACTAGCCGCCTTTGGCGACCAGCCGGTTCGCCAATATTACCGCTCGCTACAATTTTCAATTAAATATTTTAAGTAACTGGTCTCTTAATAGATTCTCAAATAAAACAATTTTAATCTTCAAATTTTGATAGTCATACCAAACTTATACTGTTGTTTAGATCGTTTCGTTCAATTTACTCTATATATTTTGCTAATTTGTTGTCATTTCCGGTAAAACGTCAACTTTAATTTAAAGTGAAAATGATGAAATTGCAATTAATATAAAGATATTTTTTAATAAAACCAAGCGTTTTATTTTATTTATCATCTTTATTGCTATTTATTTATTACTATTATTATTGAATATGAGTATTGCAAACAGAATATCTCGGTATTTAAGTCTTATGTGAACTACAAAATATTTTTAATAATTTATGTAATATCTCAGAGAATAATTCAGCAAAAATTTCTCTGCTTTAGCATAAAATTCAGTTTTTAGTTTTGCTTTCAAAAGGATTGAAATGAAATCAATAATAATATTTTGTTCCAGCCTATAAATATATTTCAAAAATTATGAAATCTAAATTTAATGCAGTAAGGTAACATATTCTGAGAAATATTCTGGACACACCAAATTTTAAATAAATGAATGAATGTTTCTGTTTTCCACGATTAAACTAAGACTTATTTATGAAGTTTTGAATGTTAAAAATTTAGAAAAACTCAACATTTTCATAATCTTAGGCCAATTAATCTTGAGAAACCTGCGCGCTGATTGGCGCATTTGTTTTGAAACGATCGATGGAAAATCTAAAATTGTCCTTTTTTTTTATTGGATAGTGATATTCAAATTTTCATAAATCAGTCAATTTAAGTGATTGATTTAGTTGATTGGAAATTAACTCTTTTTATTTAAAATATTAGTGTTTCAAGAACATTTTGTTATTCGTGATTTCGACAGCAGAAGCTTTATGTAAAATCAAAAATTCGTTATTTATTAGAGCATTTATTGAATTAAGTTACATAAAATATAATCATTTTTCTATTTAAACCATTTTAGTAAATCTGTTGTGTTCGTGCGTCAACAAAAATAGAATGCAGACAAACTTATGAAACTAAATCTTATTACATTATGGATAATATTATCAAATTTACATCAACTTATTTTCATTCAAAATTCTAGCATCGCTTTTAAACAACAAATTAAAAGTTTCAAAAATATCACTGTTGCCAATCTGAATTTCACAACTATTTACAAAATAAAATTTATAATTATTAAAATAATCGTTTGCTACTTTTAAATAAAATATTTACGATTTATGTCGCAGCAGATCTGTGTCTTAATAAAGGTTTACAAATTAGCTGTGTGGCCCTGATTTGAATGGATATCCTGTTCATATTAAACAAAACTTGCCTTAAAATAAATCTTATTTATTGATTAATAATATAGAGAGTGTAAAAGATCATAAAAGAATTTTTCTTGAATTTATTTTTTAGAAAAAATAATAATTCATATTTGTTCCGTTTCCTACAGACACGTGACGAAAATTATATTTTTGCAGATTTTATTTCCAAAAAGATTTAATTTATTTTTAATTGGTGCTTTAATCAATGTGATGGCAACACTTTGAAAAAAGCTATTTTTTTCCCCATGAATGCGAAACGTTTATTTTTATTTTGTACGAAAGAAATTGTTGAAAAATAGAGTTAAAATATTTATTTAAAAATTCATTAAAAACAGAAATTTAACTTTAAGGTTAAAACATTGGTACCATTTAAAAGATAAATTTTTGATCTTTAACTTGATGCAAAAATCTTTTTTGTGCGGTAATATTTTCGGAAGTTATAGCAGAAACACGCCAAAATTTCGCTTAATTTTTAAATAAATAAAATTCTAGTTAAAAATTCGAAAAAATAACCCCCAGGTGCACATTCCCGGCCTCCAAGGTATACACGTGCCAAATTTGGTAGCTGTAGGTTGAATGGTCTGGCCTGTAGAGCGCCAACACACACACACACACACACATTGAGCTTTATTATAAGTATAGATTTTACGTCTTAATTTTTATGATTTAGTATGCAAAACAGCAATAATTTAAAAAAAAAAACTTTTTCTACTTTTATCGTCGTTTAATTCATATTTGTTTATTATAATGAAAAAATTTCGGTAATTTATCATTTTTTTTCGTATGGAAATAATCATCTATGCATATAATAAATTCAGATTATTAGCAATTTAAAAATTAATTATCTTTTTCATCATTTAGATTTAAAAACATTATAACTTCTGAGTTGTGCGGTATCTAACGACTCTCATGATATAATAGCTATAAGTTCAACTGTTTTAAACTGCTGAAGGTACAATTATTTCTGTTCCGGTTTTAAATTCAAAAGGTAGATATTCGTACTGAATTATTAAAAGGTTGCCAACTTTATTTTTCTGCTCCTTTTGCTTTGAAATTCTCAACAGCAAAGCGTCATTTCGTTTCTATGCAGTTGTCTTGGCTTGGACTCATTAAAAGTAATATCTGAATTATAAATTCATATTCAATATAAGCTCCAAATTCAAAATAAATTGAGTTATTGGTTTTCAAATGCATTTGTTTCAAGATGACAACAATCACAATAATTTTGATTTCTCAAATATAGTATTTTTACCTTTTATTGTCTACATATAGACTGGTTTAAAATAATTATTTTTAATACTTCTTGCGTTTTTAAAACGAAGGTCCCTCCATCATCAATTAATTTTACTATTCGCGTGAGTTTTATTCCCTCATACCTCAGAATCTAATTACTGTAATTTTAATTTTCTGATGTCGACCTGGCATACAAATAACTTTAAATTGCAGAGCATAACGGAAATAAGGCAAAATTTCGTTTCAGGATCTTAAATCCTGATGGCTACTCCGCACGCATATTTTTATTGTAAACAAACATTTCTGTTGCAGGCTTCAGGCTACGTGTTTCATTATGATCGTTCATGGATGAAATAATCCTAAGAGACTATGATGATTTTAATTGCGATAATTTTTCCTCCGTTAAAACATATGTATGAAACGATATTTTAGATAATCATCTGTGTTAATAAATAATATTTAGGTTAATATCTATGGATAGAAATATTTTAAACCAAATATTTTTACAAACCTGAGTACTTAATGTTCAAATCTCTATGTCTTTGAGAAGAATTTTTAAAAAAGAATTTCTGCTACTTTATCACTTTCATTTGTAATTTTAAAATTTTGTAATTAAAAAAATTAAATTTTTAAAAATTTTGATATTTAATTTTTCCACACTTTACATCATTCTAAAAATGTTTTTTTAAAAGAATTTTTCATATCTATCACTTTTGCCTTGAATTTTTAACATTAAACATCCCTTTTTTTTAATAGAATCAAAAATTAAAAAAAAAGTTGCAGTAGAATATATGTGTGAAGACTTAAATGATTACATGATATTTTAGATTATAATTTTTGATTATAAATACTTTAAAAACATTTTAAAAATCTGGGTAATTGATTGTTTCAAGCTTTGTGAAATTAAAGAAGAATATTTTTTTTAAAGAATTTCTCGAACCTTTAGAATTTTCGCCTTGAATTTTAAATATTAAATATTAATTTTTTACTAAAAAAATTTGGAGGAAACTTTAAGTTGAAAACGGTCTACGCAACGGTATTCAATCTTCTCTGAAATTTAAAGAGATATAAGAATAAAAACTTTTATCCTAATCAAATATTTATTTTTCAGGTTGACTTAAATCAATTATTATCTTACCGCAACTTTGAATTTCAGTAGCGAACGATGCGAGTTCAATTCCTTATTTAAGTAATAATACATGAGCGGTGGAATTTCATTTTATTCTTGGGGGAAAAAGTTCTGATTTTAATAAAAGGAACCCTTTAGGATTTAGATGGATAAAATATAAATTCTTTTTTTTAGTTTCAAAATACAAAGAAATCATTTCAAAAGAGTTATGGCTTGGATGTAGAAATTCACTGTTTAAAATTCTTTTCTTAAAATCATATTAGATGCGTTACTGGAAGTTAACATTTATTCAATTTAAGTAAAACAAACATTATTCTTTTATTGATTTTCCAATCATGTCAGCGAAAATTAAAGGTTTAAGCAAAAACGTCTTGCTAATATAATTATTAATATGCGATTTCAGGAAGGTCATGATATAAGTTGTTGACAGAAGTATTTATTCAATTCAAACAAAACAAATATTTAATGCTTTTTTGTTCAGTTTGGCCAATATTAATAATTTTCGTAAAAATTGTCTTATAAATGTTAACTGTTTTATTGATAATTGTTTTAATGAAGACTTTGCAGAGAACAAAATGCTGTATTTCAGAATTTTAATATATGTACTCTAGACTCTGAAGATCTTTTTATTATATTTACATGTTTTTAAAAATTGCAGCTGCGTCAAATAGGCGATGCAAATCATTAAAAAACGAATAACTAAATTAATATTTTTCGAAAATTGAAAAATTAACATTTTTCAATTTTGTAAGGATGTTATGAAAACTATTTCAGTACGAATTTCTATAATTTCAAGGTGTTTTCTATGTTTGAAATGACAGAAAACTTCACTTAAAATACTAGCTGCTTTCGGCGACGAGCTTATTTGCCGAGAATATAGTTTTGGTTTGATTTTAATTGAATATTTTATGGATAATTGGTTAAATATGGTTCCTTTACGTAAGTAATTTTCAATTTTCAATTACGATAGATATTTAAAGCATGTTTTAATAGTCTTTCAGAACAATCTGTTTAATATGAAAAAAAAAACTTGTTTTTATAATCTTTAACAGTCTGTCCTCTTCATTAGTTCCACAAACAACTCTGATAGAGATATAATAAGATTAAAACGATGCGGTATATATAATAATTTGTAGACTGAATTAACTCATGCAATGAATTAAGATAAAATGAAAATAAAAGATAAAAAGAATTCTTGTAAACAAATTAACGATGAAAAAGAATTCGATGTAAACAGCCATCATCTTTGAAATGGCTCGACATCTTTTTCGGATATATTTGCTGGATTTCGTTTACAAATTTCGCTGAAAAATTGCTGGAGTAAAGAGGGAAAATTCCATTATGGTATGATTTTAGCTATGAACAATGGAGCCGAAACCTACATTTAAATACTTAGATAAACAATGAAAAAATGTTTCATTTACTTTGCAACGGTCAAAAGTTTTGTTAGAAATTATAAACTAAAATATTTCTGGATATTTATTTAAATTAGGAAAAAAAAAACTGGATTGATCTCATTAAGATAGTTATTTGAATTTTAAAATAAGATAAAAATTTGTGATAACATTTTGGGAAGTTGTCGACATAAGAATATCAACATTTTCTTTAAATTTTAATTAAAATTTTACAGATCGTTGTGTGTTGCATAATTTTACCCTCCAAAGGATATCAGACCCAAATTTGACAGCTCTAGTTAAAAGGTCTCTCCAAAAGGTAGGCCAAAGATATAAGCACATATATAGATAGGCACACATTTGTTCTTCTTATTAATGGCGATTCACGAGCCATTTAGAAATTTTCAAAGCAGGAATGCTTAATGTGTTATTGATTTCTATGGCATTCTTTCATTTTTAATTTTTCTTAATTGATTTCTTGATGGTAAAGCAAATTTTAGATACTAATTTAAGCTGCAAATATTTCCGAAGCAGATGAAAATGTTGTAGTATGAGGGCCGCCCTGGTCTCAGAAAGGAAGATAGAAGATTTCAAATTCAAATTCAATTCCATGGCTGACCTATTAAACATATATGAACGTACCCTCAATAAATCTGTCGATGATCAAGCATTCATGTGGCGCGTAGGTTTAGAGGTGTTGTTAGATGTCTTTCTTGTCACCTGAATACGATTAAAATTAAGATTAAAATGGAGAGATTCATTGAGAAATAATTAAAATTGATAAGTTTGTTTAAAAATAACTCTCATGATACTTTGAAATGGTGCGAAAGTTTGGAGGCGTTGTTAGATGTTGCTCTCTTCATCTGAATACGATTAAAATTTCAAATTTTATTCAAAGTTAGCCTCCCTAATTCTTTCGAAATGGGAATTTAATTTAAATAAATTAAATTATCTAATTAAATCTCATCAGGACCTTTATATGATAATAGTGAAAATAAATTCAAAACCTTTGAACTGAAAGCTGGCAGTCAATATAGATTTCGAAAATATTTTTAGAAACTGAATTCAAATACTATTCAATTCCTTTGAGTCTGAAACCATAATCTAATAATTAAACTTATTAAATTCGGTGATTTAAATTGAAAATTATAACATCGAACGGAGAGAGAATGTTTTAAGTACGAGTTTCTTTCAAAGTCTTTTATAAAATTCCAAGCAGTCTGTGTTAACCGTTTAAATTACTCCAAAGTTTAACTAAATTGAGCAGTTCAAAAATATGTAATTATACAACCAATGCCAGAGATAAACATTCAGCTTTAATTTGCTGAAACTAAAATTGTATTATTTATAAAAAAACATTAATTGATTTTAATGACCTCATATTTGAATGAAATAGTATTATTTTTATAGTAATATTAATTAATTATTATAATATTATAGTAATATTATAATAGTAATGCATCAAAAACAAATGTTCATTGTAATTTCAACTAATTTTAAATTTTTGAAAATTTATTAAATTCAATTACAATAGTTGGAGTAATTAAAATCTTAAAATAGTCTAACTTTATTAATGAAATAAGTTTAATTTAGTTCTTTAAGGTATTTTACGTTAAAGACGCACAACTAAGCATTATGTTAAATTAATGACTAGGAATTAATAGCTTAAAATGCCTGCCAAATAATTGTATTTCTCCCATTATGAAAGCCCAGAATCAGAACCATCTGCCGTAAACAAGCTCTTTTATAAATATCATAATTCTAAAGAATGGGAATAAATATTTTTAATCATAATTATTGATATATATTATTTATAAGACCATTCAGTAACTTTAATCTGCTGAACATAGCAGAAGTTATTTTATCATATGATATTTAAAAATGGAAAATTTATCTGAAATGATCGTTTCTATAAATGGGAAAGACGATACTGCATGTATTTTAAAAGTATTTAAATGCAAAAAATGTTGATAATTTTCTGTCACTCTAAAATTTAAATATTGTAAATAAATACGCTTATTATATTTGAGAACAAAATAGTAGAAAAAATTAATAAAAAAAACTATGGTGACTAAATCAAAATCGCAGAAAAACATTATTTACTGAATTAAATTATTATAGCATTCTTTATATATTTTCAATTTTTAAAGGATTTTCTTTCTTATAATATTCACTGTAACGTGATTTTTATAATTTTGTTTTCAAAACCGCAGGACTTAAAGATTTTGTCTAGCCCATATTTTTTAAGAAAATTATATTTTTCATGTTCATTAATTTTTAGTTTTAAGTTCTTAATATATTTAATAATTTATAATTATAAATATTATGGCATTTCGTAATTCATTTTTTTCAAATTCAACATTAGATTTCATCTTTCCTATTGTATTCAAAATTTAAATTTAAACCAATTAATTAACAGATGATTAAGTTCTGAAAAAAATATTATCCTGTTATCAGAAATACACACTTCTATTGTATTGTAGCATTATTTCTGATATTATTTCCTATATACGGATTCTGATTGTATTTATTTTGTATTTAAGATATCATTATGAAATACATAATTGTATTTCCGATAATTTCCATACATTTAATGCTATGGCTGCAAAAAGTAGTTAAAAAACAATTACAAAATTTAATTATAACAAGCATGACATTTACACGCACGAAAATGTCATTTTAAATAATAGCTTGTAAAATTTCAATTGAAAGACATGCATATATAAATTCGTAAAATGCAGTAATGAAATTATATTCCAATAACCGAACCCAATTGAAAAAATATCAATAAGTGTAGGCGTTGTAGCTGGTCAACAATATAAATGTTTAAAAGAGAAATTTGAGGACATGAACTTTTTTATCTATAAGACAAAAACGATAAAAGCCATAAAATACAAATGTTAAAAATCTCCAAATAAAAGACTATATAAAAGAAGAAATATGTTAAGATCTACTTAAAGTAATGTATCCAAATGGAAATCTTTTGAGGCATAGCTTAAGATTATTAAAGGGCATCTTACGCACTCATCTTTATTAAAATTATTTACTTTTCGTTAGAAAATTCATTATTGCATAAAAGTAGATAATAAATATCTAAAATGGATAGAGTGATTACGGAGAAAATGAAAGTATGATATCTTGAGCAATAATTTCTTATTCGGAGAAAAATAAATGTCTGTAGAAATATTCAGATACATTTGAGGTGAAGGAAGGAATAATATTTGTTTGCTTTTTTATGACAAACTAAAGAAAATTTGTCCCTAACTAGGTGAAAAAGCATAAATTTCTAGTTTTACTACAGTCACTTCAGTGTAAATATTTTTCAAAAAGACAGTTTGTTTTTTAAACCGTGTTTGTTTGCTAAGTACACTGCACATAAATTAGAATGGTAATGAAAATCAATCGCTTCGTGTTTGGTCCGTGAATTTATTTTCATTGTATATACGTTTAAAATAAAAGAAAGGAATCTTACAGTTCTGAGCTAGGGTGCATCGCCATGTTTGAACAAATGCAGTTGCTTGGAAAGTTAAAATTTTTTATTCTTCAAATTTATTTGATGCAGTGGAAAATTTTATATTTAACAAACGCTGATTTGTACATTATTCTTTTTGTGACAATACAGTTGAATACATTATAAATTTTTAAGAAAAATTTCATCCACTTTTTTAATAATTCTTCTGAAACACTAAAAAAAAAAATTGAAGTCCGTTATTATTTTCTATACTTCTGTATCTATATCTAAACATAATTTTGGCGATTCGTGGCTGAAAAGAAGAAACTTTTGAAATTTTAACTTAGATTTATTTCACCGCGGGAGACATAATTTGTACAAGACAGAAGAAATTTATGAAACCATTACAGCTGCCGACTTTTGCGTTTGTTATGTCATATTGTATTGCAAAAGTTATTTGTTTGACGTGTAAAATCCTTTAAAAAAGGTTGTTGATTAAATTTCCATTTTGTATGTCATAGTTTAGGGATTTTTTTGTTAGGAATGGTTGTTAAAAATCGACTTATCGGTATAAAATAGTACCTTTTATATCTTTTTCCTGACAGCGAACAGCTGAAAATTTTACATTTGCAGTAAGGCCAAGCACAACTCGTCGATATTAAAATTTTCCAATTCTTTGTTTCTTAACCTTAAAAATCATAAAAAAGAACCATTCTTACATTCATTCATTTGTATAATTAAAAATGCTTCTTTGATGTCGGGGTTTACGTAAAACTTACCACGACAAATTAAATTAATAAGAAAAAGAGTCAATTCAGTTAAATTTGTGCCTTTTACTAAACAAATAGAATGATTCTTAAATGAGGAGTTCTCTTTAACAAAGACTCAGTTTGGTATAAAATGTTTAGTGCAGCTATTGTTTCATTAAAACCACCACAATATCTTCCTTCAGATATTTACCGAAAATATTTCCTCCATCCTCCCGTTTTTCCTCACAATAAGTCCTCGCAATTTCTCAATCACCTTTCCGTTTCTATTTTACAACTTAGAAGAGTTGGACAGACTTACATACAGAGAAATACATATAACTCCATATCTTTTCTTCATTTAACTTTTTATATATCTTGTGAAATATCTTTCAACGGAGCCATCGGATACCACTCTTTTCTGGATATCTGTTAGAACATGTATAACTAAGATGTCGAGTGACCACAAGTTTGAAATTTTTATACCATCATCATGCAGTGTTGTAACCAAATGCTAGAAAACAGCCTCCAGCATATGCAGCGCCTCTCTAGAGAACAAGACAGCGAATATGCCGAAAGCAACTCAACACTGAGTTCGGTTTTCAGTGGGCATGAATGACAATGACTTTTCCTCGAATAAATTTTTTTTTCATTCTCATAAATTTTGTTGCATTGAAATTATTTTATGTAATGTTTGTAGGTAAAAGCATAATAAAGGATGAATTTCTGATACAAAGCTTTCGCAAATTGAATAATCACAAATGCGCATAAGATCAATATCTTATTTTCTGTAACATCTTGCATAAAACAATCTTTTCGGAAATTCTTTTTTCCTTAAAAATTATTACTCATAATTCAATGATAAATGAAAGGCATATTTACAATAATTGCTGTTATGCTTATTTTCACAAAATATACAAAAGCTTTTTTTATTTAGTTAGGATTTGTTTTCAGAACTTGCTAAGATTTGTTTTTGAAAAAGGCTTATTGCTGTTTAAACTTGTTTCGTTTCATTGGAAAGATATTATTGTTTATGATTTTTTTATTTTTATTTTTCATTCCCAAACCATGTTCTTCTATCGAGAATCTTCTAGAATTTATTGATAAAAATATTAGGGTTTATCTTCTCAACTACATATCACTGCGTCATCATATATTTTTGAAAATTAATTTCAGAATGGTAACCATTCCTATAATTCCTTTGACATATTTCAACATCAATTCTGATAATTTAAGTTTTAGTTTCGTAGATGGTAATTCTGGTAAACCATTTTATATGAAACTCAATTACCATATTATTTAAATCCTGATTTTTAAATCGAGTTTTGTTTCAACGAATCTTAATTTTATAGTTTACAGTATTTCTATTCTCTATCAGAACACTGCTCGCGAAAAGTTATCATCATCTTCCAAAATTATTGTTTATGTGATTATTAATTGATTCTAAGTTTTTAAATTTTTCTTATAGTTGGTATAGCAAATTAACTAATGCATTAATTTGATATATTTGACCACTAATTTTGTAAATAGTTTTTATAAAGCTTGTTCGAGCAAAAGAGTTAATTTTCTTCAATAAACTCTGACAAGTTTTGGCTGGAATGCCAAATGTTATAAAATTATTGACACTACGACATTTTAAGACCCACAAACTTTAAATATTAATATAAAGTTGCACCCTTAATTCATCAAATATTATTGTTAATCCGTTCATTATTAATTTTGAACATGATTACCCTTCTTTTCGGCAATTCGACCCATTTTCATTATTTTTTGTGATTATTATTGTTTATTTTCCTGATAATAAAATTTATTAGTAAAGTGAGCAGATGATTTACTTTTATGCATCATTCTCTTTATTTCTTCCTAAAAAAATCGATATAAACACTTCAAGACTAATAATTCACATTTATTATTTACAATATTGCAATCTGTTAACAAAAACGGCTCTAAAATAATTATAAAATTTATAGAATATTATTGTTACTTCCATCTATAATTAATTTGGAACATTATCACCTTTCCTTTTTGGAACTTCATTTATTCCTTCATTATAATTATTATTATTTACAGTTTTTTTTGATAATAAAAGATTATTTTTAAATTTATATTTCTCTTATTTTCTTTAAAAAATGGGCGTTTTAACAATTATTACTTATCATTTTTAAATATTTCTCCTGTAAGGAAATATTATGTATTCACTCATAAATATTTAACAAAGAATAACAAATTTCCTTTGACAATTTTGTGTAATTCATTGTCTGGTTTAGACCTCACAGAAATTTACAAGTACTCCGTTATTTTATGTCATAATAATTAATTTTGCCAGAGTGCATACATGATATGTAAGATAATGGACATACATAATGTATAAAAAAGATTCTTTCCTATTGTTGAAAATGTATAAATGAAATTAAAAATGATATTTAATTTGATAGCAGTATTTTCTGTTCTAAATTATTTTCATACTTTTCCATCCATGCATAAAAACAGAATACAATATTCCATTTTCCTTTTTGTTCTTTTTTTATTCATTTAGATTTATTTTGGATATTTATACGAGGGTCTGCTTTCTATATTAGAAATGATAACTCTAAGTCAAAAATAAACATTTCCAAAACGGGATTCCCAGAACGTTCGAATTTTCCTTAATTAGGAAAAGCGAATCTTTTCTGACAATTTTAGGCATATATAATATAAGAATAATTTTTTTTATGAATCCGGAAAAATATTTCGTTATTAGAAATGCTATTAGTTGTTATTCTTTTTAAACGTGATTTATTTTCTCTAAATGTATCAGAGAAACAGATTTCTTTCACACAATTATTTCTTGATATTTAATTCAACCTCTTCGTAATTAGATAAATTTTTTTGACAAGAAATAAATGAACTGCTTATAAATTTTCGATTATCTGACAGCGCTTTTACTTTTAATAATTAATTCCATTGGGATCAATTAAAAATGATAGTGATATTACGATGATATGAGAAAATGTAATTGAAATCGATACAAATAAGAAAGATTTAGTAAATGATAACAACAGAACATTTATATAAGGTTATTTTAACGTGTACCTAAATATTTTATTTTGTTCAAAATAAATGTAATGTAAGGTGACTCCATTTTAAAAGCTGTCTTTTATTGTCAGTCCCTCTAAAATTGTCGCCAAGTTTACACGACGATATTCCAAAATCCAAAACAGAATAAACAGAGATAATATTGCTAAAAATATTCTTACTTGTCAATAAAACTCTGTCAAAGTATTTCGAACGAACACCTGAGACCCACATTTTCTTTATTCTTGATTGTGTAGAAAAAGAATATTGTTAGCAGCGATAGGATAATAAAGGAGAAAAATTAGTTAAATAAACTATTGCTTTCCAATACGTTAAAGTGATTTGGAATATTTCTGATTCTTTTTTTCTTTAAAGCAACATGTCGTGTAAATATCATTCATAGCATGTTGGATGTAAAATCAGATGTTTAAACGCATTAAAGAAAGAATTTTAATGCAATTTCAAGCGAAAAAATGAAGTTGGCAAATTTAAGTCAAGCAGAATATAGAATACAGCACTTTAAAAATCAGCAAACACAACAGAAGATTTTTTTAAGATTCTGGTTTATATCCGATATTTTTAAGATTCTATAAAATTAGATATATTTAATTCCTAAAAAAATTAAAGCTTTGAGTAGAACTCGGGCGTAATTAAATTTTCAGAAAAAATGAATCAGTACTAAGTCCTAAGATTTAAAGAGCCTCAAAAAAACCCTACTTAACATTTTAGAAAAGAATGCATATATTTATAAAAAGCTTGTAATGTATTATACGATAGCATGAAAATTAGTTTTTTTAATTTAAAATGTTAGTTAAGTGATGAAAAATATTTTTAATGTCTTCGGTCAATATATTTAAAAATTTATTCATACGTTGGTGTAGTTTGGAAGTTTGAAAATTGGCATACATATTCAGTTGTCATACTTGCTGCTTGACGATAAATCCATATTTGTAGTTATATTGTAAAATGATCTTCCTGTATCTTCAAATTAGAACATTATTTTCACACGATATATAAAACTGTTTTTGTATTTGGCGATTCCGTTCTGGATTTCATGGATTTTTAGGTTCTGTTTTTTCGGAACTTTAAAATTTAATAGAGAAAACGAAACGAATGATGGTCCGTATATATAATGTTTACTAATTAGTGCTATATTAAAATATTTCCCATCTTACAGAAAAATTATGTAGAAAGCTAAAAATTGCAGGTTTAATTTTTACTATTACAAATGTGTAATCATAAAAGATGATGATTTCAAAATCACATGACTCTATAAGATCCTGAATTTTTTTAAATTTTAATATATAAAGTAATAAAATAAAACAAGTACAAATTTGTGTTTGAAACTTCAGATTATACTAAATGAACATTTTGTAAGAAATAACTCTTCTAGTTTGAACAGGAAAAAGTTCACATTGAAGAACTGAACTCATCATTTCTTGTCTCACAATTTTCGACTGTAATAGTACTTTTTTTCTTTAATTGCCTTCCCGCATCGCTCTGATAAAATTCCAGACTGATAAAATAGTCTTTTTAGATAAAAGTGGTACGACAAACAGTAGCTAAGACACGATTTTATTTGTTAGTGTTATATAAGATCCAAGAAATAAAATAAATTTTTACTGTCTACCTTTGTTTCTGAATCTGGCTGGAATGGTAGGACAAAACTTTAATGAAGTTGTAATATATGAAAGTTTGATACAAACTTTTCAAAGTATTTTACTTTGAAAAGTTCGATTATAATTGAAGTTATAAATGTAAAGGGAACCAATTTAAGCAATGTTAGGCTATTTCACAATGTATAAAGTCAGCATGTACAATTAGGTAAGCAAAGAAGTTAGAACTAATGAGTTGCTTAAGGTTAAAGTTAAACATATTAAAAAATGGAATATTGGTGATTGATATAAAATGCTCATATATGATAGAATCTGCTTTTGAAAAAGTATGGAATGTTTGTGAAATAATAGAATATAAAAAAGAATAGAATATGCGTGATATAAAATACTCAAATATGATAAAATATATTTATAAAAAAGGATAGAATATGTGTGAGTTAAAATACTTAAATATGATAGAATCTACTTATAAAAAAGAATGGTGTATTTGTGATATAAAACATTCCAATATAATAAAATATATTTATAAAAAAATAGGGTATGTGTGATATAAAATACTTAAATATGATAAAATATACTCATAAAAACAATGGACTATTTGTTATATAAAATACTTATATATAATAGAACATCTTTTTCCCAATTAAGCTGTAAAACACTAATCTCATATTGAATAGAAGCTTTTTTTTTAAAAAAAGGAATTAACATAAAATCGTAAAAAAAAATGTGCAATTTATTGTTATAGGTTTCTAGTCGCTGTTATCATCACAACAAAAAATTACTGATATTTAAAAACACGAAAAAATATCAAAACATTTTTTTTTCTTGAAATTAGAAGTTTGAACAAAATACACTTCTAGAAACGAACTGTTATTCTTTCTTTACGCAAAATATTTAAAGACTGAATAATAGACTGGAGATTCAACCTATAAAACTAAATATTAAGTCTCTTTATTCTAGGCTACTATGAATCCTAAATGCAATTTCTAAATTATATCTATATTCGAAGGCGGTGATTCAAAAATAGAAAGAGCCAAAGGTCTTCATAAAATTTTTAATCACGCTAAGATCAATGTGCATTTTCAAAGAGAATTTCTTCTTTTTTCATTTATGAATCAAATAACAGCCTTTCCTAAAAGGAGTATTTTTCAAAACTCATTTAGAACCTTTTTCCTGGGAAATTAAATATACGTTTTGAAAAATCTGTAATGAAATTTCACATTCTGTCATTCGCCGTACAAACTTTTCATTATAAAGAAAATTATTTTTAAGCCATCTAGAAAACTTATTCTTGAAATTCGAGAATAGTAAAAATCTTAAATACCAATGCGCTAATTTATTTTATCTTATGACAGAAAAACGTCAACCAAACACTGATATTTACCAAGATCTTTTCCATTTCTTGCTTTATACTGCATGCATCTGAGGTTATTTACAGCGTGATACTTCCATATCTGCTTGAGTGCATGCTAAAATGCGGTTGATCAAAAATTCAAGAAGTAATCATTTATTTAGGTATTCGTTCTTTCAAGAAAATGTGTAGATCCCTAGAGAACAATATAACTGATTCTCTATGCCTTTGTTAAATAAGTTTAAGTGAAAGTTTGGCGAAGAGGATTTAATATTTAATGCTGATTACGTGGTGGAAAATACCTATTTGAAAACTAGTTATTGAAAAGATTCTCATTATTATATTATTATATGAAAATGCCGAATGTTACTTAAAAAAATTCCAAGAAGTTTCTCCGATCATTAAGGAGAGTGCATAAGATTTTTGTTTGTTCTTTAAGCAGCAGTTTTTTTTAAAACATATATATGTTTTTTATTGTCATATAATTATTTCTCATGCATAGTTTATAATCATAATATTTTTCACTTACACTAGCCTTTTTAAACAAAAAATATTCTAAGGATTTTGTATATTCCGCATATATATTTTTAAAACAACTCTTAGTAGCGCTGGTATTTCCTAACGACCATTCAAAATAGAAAAATGTGATTAAGGAAGAATAATTCATAGGCAAAGTAAATATTACCCTAGGGTCCTAAAATTTTAGAGAACTCCGAGTCTTTGAGTTTTTTTTGTGACACTTTAAAAGTTATTTTATTTTGTGCATTCATTTAATTACAAAGGCTATGCGAAATATACTATTTTTAATATTAGAATCTAGTATTATTTAGTCGACTAAGTTAAAAAAATCGATTTTTTTGTGTGCAAAATCTGAATTTTTTAAAAATTTAATATCTTTAATGTTCGAACAATTTTCTTCATAAAACATTTTGAATTCTAATTCTATTTTTTTTTAGAAATTTACACTGGTTTTTACATTTGCATTTATATATGTTTTAATGCTATTTTATATCTTTAAAAGCTATTTTCTCAAGTTCTTATCTTTGCTAGAGTTTTTTAAGAAGAACGTCATAAATTAAAATCTAATTTATATGTTTTGTTCAAATTTTTGTAATAATTTCTCAAAATATTTTGCAGTCCCTGAACTAAAGAATAAGTAATCTAATCATTTAGAAATATTTTATAGTTGTTTTAATGCTTTGCGTTGAGAAAAAAAAAAGGAAAATTCTGTGTCATTTATTGAGAGAATGGATTCAATATTTAAGAGTTTTGTTTTTAGTTCAAAAACTGGATTACAAGTTTTCAAAGCCATTTATAGAATTTTATGCAAATCAGTTGATAAGCTCCTGAGTTAAAAGAGATTTCACGTTAAACCACTTTTTAGCTAAAAAGACATTTTTTCCAATATTTTTTTTAAAAACTTTTGCTGCTTAACTGGTATATTATATTTTCATACATCTTTTTTTCAATGTTTTTTTATGCAAAAATTCAAAAATATAATTGTTTTAGAGCGATTTCATCCTGAACGTAGCCACATACCTAAAATTGATTTTAGAGTATATAATTATTATATATTTAAATTATTAGTAATATATTTAATTCTAGTAATATATTTAAATTATTATTTTATAATTTTAAAAAATTACACTTTAAAAAAAATACGGTGCCATTATTAAATAATATTAAGAGGAATTTTAAAATTGTGGAAATATCTTTACAATTTTGTTTAAAATTACTTTTAAATTCCAGTTGTGCCTCTTTTTACATGTGATATATTGAAAATTTTTTTTTTAGAAAGTTGCTTTCAATATATAGCATCTATTAATCTATTCAATATATCACATCCATTGTCATCTATTTCCTACTTAAAACTACCCGTATAAAAATTGAATGAATATCTAATAAAAACACTTCTTTATAATGTTTTATTGTCTAAGAGCTCCTAGAAGATTTAATTCGGTCCTGCATGTAACTGATCCATTAGGTAATAACGGAGCAAGGAAACAAGAAAAACATACCAGGTTGAATCAGTAACAATATTTCCTTATCTAAATGTAATGTATCTGTAAATTTATAGCAAGTATTCGCTATAGCTAACATAAAATATTTATGTTTATTAGTTAGAATCTCAATCTCAATTGTTTTGAAACAGCCCGTAGAAATGA
>JAPMOR010048592.1:113071-126551 GCA_026543865.1 Argiope aurantia | reverse complement strand
ACTAGGCAGTTGACTAAGGAGGGATGACAACCAGGTCGATTAAAAATAATGCAATTAGTTTGCGAAAAAGGCATATCCCATGAATTATAAAATAGATGTAATAATTAAAATATATGGTTGTAGCAGTTGCATTACACTTATCTTCTCTTTTGGATACTAGATGGCGATGCCTGTTTAGGCCATCCCATATGTCATCCCATAATGCATTGCGATTGTAATGAGAAGGAGATGTGATTCTGAACTGTGAAGCGAGCGCGAATGTCTTGTCTTTGTGTTTGTTTTAAGTGTGTGAATGTGATTATTAAAGAAATGTTTCCAACAACATTCGTCCTGTTGCTTCCTGCACAGATCATAATAATCTACATACCACCACATGGTTACATTTTATTATTAAAAATCATTATTTTTTTCTTTATTTCTACTATATAGGAATACAATTATTCATTTAACAAATTATATTATATTCCGGTTGACTGATAAAATAATAATTTTAATGTTATATTTACTTCCAGCGTATTTTTGTTTCCTAATTTATAATAATAATTATTACTCTCTCCACTCGGAAATATGATATACATTTTAAAATTATTTTTGTCCGAATCTATGGTATACATCTTAAAGAAATTGCAATTTGATTTTTACGTTTATCGACAGTATATATTCATGAAATTCAAAATTATTTTAACTGAAATGAGATATAATCTTCTCATGGAGAAGGCTGGATATTTGTTATATTTACTGTTACCTCAGGTGTTATTCTACTTAATAAGGTTCCAATTGAATTTGTAGTAATTCAGTTGCAACCTTATTAAAAGCACTATACTTCACTTTTTGATCTTCTTCTAAGGTAATAGACTTTGCTATATATGCCATTGCATCTCTGAGAATTAATTGCTTTTATTTGATATTTCTTCTCTGCAACCGAATGGTAATTTCATTTTCGTATGATGGCGGTTGCTTTATTTACTCAAAATACGCTTTACATTTATTGCAATAAAATGCATTCATTTTACATAATGAAATGAAATAATGGCTTATATTATTTTCACTTTGTTATAAAAGAATGTATGCCAACTAAAATCTGCTATAGACTGCCACGTTGCTTTATGGCCTTTGATAATTTCAAACTTATTTTTAAATGCCTGACATGTTTTCGAACAAAGGAAGCATATATTTTCATTAAATAATAACTAGTAAAGGATTTATATTATATTAATATGTAAATTAAATAATTATTGTCCATTTTTCAAAAATTAAACTAAAGTCTAATTTATATTTTGATCAAGCTAAAAATGTCCTGAAATGTGAAGCCATATTTACTAGTTATTGAAAGAGGGGGTCTCATACTATGCTCTGCTTTGATCAACAAAATGATTAAATGTGCCCCTGTTCCTTTACATATTCTTTATTTTTGGTGCTGAAAATTTATTCATATCCATATAATCAAGGCAAGCTACTAGGAATAGAATTAGATGGGTTTGTTTTATTTTAATACATTTTATTTCGTAGAAGATTCTTGTTTTAATTTCCGAGAAAGGAGTTTCAGTATATAAAATTGTCCAGCGCACACTGTAACGTTAAACGGATTTAAAAACTCCCCGACCTTTTGGTATGCGGCATTTTCGTAATGAAATCTTAATTTCTGTTTTGGCTTTAAACAGCTGACAAGGGAAGGGCACGGGGCTGACAAGGGAAGTTCGGGATGAGATTTTGTATAATGATAGTTACATTTAGAATGTTCATTCATGGAAATATTAAAACGCAATGGTCAGTCAATTTCGAGAAAATGGCCTCCAAACTTTTGGTAAAGCTTATATACTGATAACTTGGTTCTCGTCCGTATGATCCCAATGGCGTGGTTGTCTAGGTAACCGTCTCGTTTGAGGAAGGTCAGGGTTCTTTCAGCGTTTTTTTTTAATATTGTATTCGACATTGCATTTTTTTTCTGTCAGTAGATTACTATTTAATTCAAGCCGATTATAGCATAGTCATAATAGAGGCATCAAAAATGGTGCATGGTCGACTTACAGCTGACCAAATTTAATTATAATCTAGGACGGTATAGATATTGCATTTGTTGAGTAACCGACTGAAATCGATACATTATTCTAACGCTATATTGTCACATAAATAGCACTGTCAAGATTTTAAGAAAGCCATTGAGATGAAGTTTTAGTAAAATAAAAGTTAAATGGTAAAATTTCAGACCAGTACGAATTTTGTTGGGCATTGAATGTGATTATGACCTTTAATTACTACTTTACGCATATCCATTTTTAAATTTATACAAAAATAATAATTTAATAGTGATCATAGAATTAAAATTGCCTTTACATGTTATCATATATTCATTAATATTAAATAAAATCAGCAATAATTTTTTTTTGATTTTGGGAAAGTCATTGCGATGAAATTTACAATTTCCAGAAATATATTTACCCTCTTTTGATTTTACTGCGTTTCTATTTTCTATTTTATTTTTAAATTAAAAGCGAGAAGATAAAAAAGCTGAGGTGTCTTCTCAAATATTATATGAACTCATATCTTTTGTTTCTTACAAAACAACATGAAAAGAACAACAATAGATGCGAAAAAATCCCATCTTCTTCAAAAGGTATGAATTTTCATTTATTTTTAGAACAAGCTCCATTAACACTTTTACACAATTTAAATTTTTAAATATACAGAATCTTTCTGCAATTTTAAGGGTCTAAATTAAATAAATTGAACATTTGCTGCTAGGAATATTAAAGTTCAAAGTATTAAAAAATAAATAAGTAGAAACAAAATACTGGCTTTTGTTGGAATTTATCAAAACTTACTAAATTATAAATTCAGCTATAGGGTTAATCATAACATGAGATGAGATTGTTGTTGCTTGTAGGTGAACTCTAAGAGATACAGACATCCAATAATTTCTCCGAATATCACCAACTACAATCCTAAATTTTGAATTGCTGATTTTCACTGTCTGACATTTGTGAATTAATTTTTATTGCATGTGCTATCTCAACTTATAATAAGTTCTTATTAATGAACAATAGTATTTATACAAATTCCTTTGTCCAAACTAAAAGCTCATAAGTAACTTCAAAATAATTGCCATTAAGAAGGTAGAAATCATGGTTCGTAATTCGTTCTCATTGTACTTCACTATAATAAATAACTAAAACTTTAATATTTAAATGAAATAAAAATGTAAATATGTGTTGAAATTTTATGACTGATATTTAAAAGAACGCTATTTTTTAAACTTTTCAAGGTTTGGTAACATGTTTTTCTTTTCATGTTATTTATTGAGCATTCAGTATAATTTTTGATACTAACTCATACTATTTCATTTTTCATCTTTTCAGATTTATCAACATGAAGATATTCCTTGCAAGTATATTAGTAGTCTTTGTGTTGCAAAACTACCAGGTAAATGCTTAGAAATTCCATTGACAATATTCAAATATTTTATTAAGTTTGTGTGTGTTTTGTTTGGCATTTTGAAATGTATAAATACTTGTTATATATTTAAATACAAAACATGCCGAAATTTCTAATAAAAATAAAATTGTATGAAATGAGTTAAAATATCATCCAATAATAACAAGAATTTCTAGTCCGGGTCTTTTTTTTATTTTGCTTTTGTATTTAAACATTGTATCATAGCGATATCGTGCGAAATCTAATGAGAAAATGATTATAATTGAATTTCATTTAAATGGAAAGTAATCCAAAGAGGTATTTGTTATTTTATATCGTGGAGTAAAACTGTAATCCGATTAGAAAAAAGCATTTTAATGATATTAATCTTTTTATAACTGTACCCATTAATTACGATATTTTAACTTAATTAAGAGAACACCTTTTTGTGGATGAAACATTTTCCATTAGTTTGTTTAGTCTTTGTATTTATCGAAAAGTTTTCCTTATTAGAAATATTTAACAATTCAATTTTTTAGTCTTAAATTAAATTAATATGATTCATTTCGGGAAAGAAATAATTTGTTATTTGAAGAAGAAACAAGTTATGCGTTTTGTTAAATAAAAAAAAAATAATGGAAATTTTACTGCAGTTCTAAATAAATTTATCAAATCAAGAAAAACAGTTTAATTTGATTATCTATCCTATGTCTCTTAATACGATTATTTTACTTACTCATTGTTTTCATTTAATGCAATATTCTGGAATATTTTTTTATTTATTATCACCATTAAAACCCTTTTAACCATTTTAAATAAGGGAATTCTTTCCTAGGAGTTCAAAATAAATAAGTCTCCCAGAGAGTTAACACGTTGATGAAATATAAACATTTTAATTCAAATGATGTCTCTAAGTGATAGAATTTACATTAATTATTTAAAATAAATCCTTTCAGAAGAATGAAATTTATACACTAGAAATTGAGAGAAAAGAGAAAAATCCTCTCCTTACGGAGAATATACTGCAGCAAAAACAGGAGTTAGAATACTTTTCCTAATATAAAAGAAAGTTTATATCCCCATAGAATATTACTTCTAATTGTATATATTTATAACAGTATAATGAAGTGCCAATAATATATATTTAAAAATCAGAACATTTATCGAAAAAAATAGTCGGACTTTCAGGAATAACATTCCATTTTTTTTCTAAGTCGATATTTCTACAATTAATTCTGTAAGTTTTCTTATAAAATTAAGAAAATAACGTTTTACTGATTTCAAAGTAAGTGTGCACTTTATCCATCTTTAGCGTATTTTCAAGTAAAATATTTTCAGATCGTAATAATTTACTACTTATAGGATTAAAACTCTTTATTTAATGCATATATAGTCGTGAAATAATAAATAAACTAATTTTTCTTTAAATATACTATGGAATTGAAATATATTTAAAAAATACATAATTCAATATTAAATACAAAATGAAAAATTTTTAAAAATTTTTAGGAGAAAAAAATATCTTTAACTATTTACTTGGCCCATAGAGTCTATTACGATGAAATATTAAAAAAAATTCTCGGATATTAAAAAAAAATTAAATAGTAGTAGTATAGATAGAGATATTATTTTTTTATATGAACGTGTGTTGAAAATTGTTTATATGCTGACTTGTTAGCAATCTGAAGTAAAACGAGTCTCTTTTTTTTGCATTCAGATTGGATATAAACAGTTAGTTTGACCTATAATAAAAGGCATGCAAATTTTCAAATTACTCTAAAAACCATTGGTAATAAGGAAAATACTTCACAAAACGGAAAATACTTAACAAATCGCCTGACATACAACAAAGTAGCAGCTTTCATTTGAATAAGTGGAATTTTTCAATTATCCAACGTCATAAAGATGAATTAAAGATTGAATTATCTGATTGTTAATGTTGGAAGAAATTGGAAACAATTAGGAACGTATAACTGGAAATGCCACCTGGCTGAGCTAGAGATAACGCAAAGTTATAGAAGAAACAAGTCAGCACAAGTTAACACTCTTTATGTAGTTTTACATCATATCTGAACACTATGAAAAGTTGCATAATTGCTCCAACTTCTTAAAATTCATAACTGAATCTGGAATCTGAAGAAGAGAAGACATCTAAAAGCCGTTTTTTTCGGGAAACCATCCATTTTTTTCATTAATCGTTTTCTTGCAGAAATTTATCTTTAAGATTCTTTATATTAGAGGCTTACTAAATGGCCTTTTTTATCCCTCTTCTAGAACTAGCAATTAACATCTATAAGATAACATATATTTTGTACACGCTGTGTGAGAGCCATCGTTCACTCTGTTAATTCAATTATGCATAATACTAAGCATTGGGGCACTTAGATTGTCGAATCCTGCAGAAAATCTTGGCCAATATTTGAGGCATTGATGGTGATTTTTGAGACAAGATCCATTGTCGGATGTTTCGAATACATGGCTTTGAGGGTAAACCAGAATAAATTAATATATTAGATTCTATGAATCCAATTCCACATTTAAATCAATCATTTGGTGTTTAAAGTCATTTTTCTTTTGCATTCCGATGGAAGTATGTGAATTAAGTTTTATATCTAAGTACATGGAATATAATGATTTACAATTTATTGAAACTTACTTAAATTATAGCCTTAAATATTTTAAAGTTTAAGAAGCCATGCATCTTTAAAATATAGGGATTGTATCCATAATTAAATTCTAGGAATGAAAAACAGTTATGAGTAAATAAGTAAATAAGTGAGGAAAAAGAAAGTCGAATTTATATCTGTAAATGAAACCAAATTTTTGTTGGTGACAAGTTTAAGTGAACGGTAAAGATTGTAAAAAAGACATCAAAACCCTGGGATTCTTATTTTATTTACCCTTTCAGTAAAAGCTGTCTGAGATAAAAGGACATTTCAGGAACGCATTACTCGGGAGTTTAAAACGTGATCGCTTGCTTTTACCTGATCTGAAAACCTTTGCTTAGTTGGTTTTTGCAAGGGACCATTTACTTATTTATTTATTTTTATGATTTTCTTCTTGCGTTGTGATGGCATTAAGAGAAGAGTGGGTGGTGGTTAAAATAAAACGGGAAATCTACCACTGCAATCTGTGATAGAAGAAACCTTTTCGTTCGAGTTTCTTGTTACAGAGCTCATAAAATCTTTTCGATCTTTAAATTCGAGCTTAAAGTTTTCTTGATTTTAACTTCCAAAGTAAATTCTGAGTAAAAAAAAATAGATACATCGCATGGAATGTTATCCAAATTTTTTTGAATTTAAAATAAAGATTTTAAAGAATATTTCCAAAAAATTGGTTGATGTTGTGCCTAACCTTTTATAATGTAATTTAAATAACTGTGAAATATTCTAAAATATTTTAATGTTTTGTTTGTTTATAAAATAACTGACACTGGAGCAAAAGATCATTGTTTATGCAATTTCTTGTATTACATAAAAAGTATATAAATTATATTGAAAATATATAATATGAATAACATCATCTAACGTATAACATTAATAGCATTTAATGTGAGGTCCAGATTTCGGAGCTCAGGCTTGATAGCAATATAAAAAGAAAAATCAGATTGTATTCAGGATCTTGTGATATTAATGCACAATTTCGAAGTACGATAGTAATTCCCACAATATACATAAGCAATATGAATTAAAATTGAAAATCAGTAATTGTAATTAATTATGGGTAAAAAAAAACTCAAAAACTTTTCATTTTAAGACACTACTTTAAAGTATTTTTTGATTATCGCACAAAAAAATTATAGACTATGTCTCCAGTTTAGTGTTTTTAATAAGCACCAAAGAAATATTTAAAAAATTATAATTAGAAATAAGAGTTCTCTTAAGAAATGAAACGATCATTTTTCTTCCGTTAGATAAAACAGTATGTCTCTCTTTATATAAAACGCTGACATCGCTGTTATAAATTTTCAGAATGGCAACAGTCAACGGAAATGTTCATTTTAATTTTAATTTTTTTATTCTTTTAGGTCAGATTATAACTGCATGTCACTGGCAGAATTTTCTTTAGTCCTTCTTTTCTTGAAAAAAAAAAGGGGGTGGAGACTTAAAAAATGGTTATATTTTGAATAGACGGATGTTGCTGATATTGTCAATTTGTAACGTTTATTTTTTTCAAGCCTTTAACTTGCAGTTGTAATCATTCAAGGAAACTATGGAAAATCCAATACATACTTCCCCAACATATTGTAAAAAACTTTTTTTTCTCTAAAATCATAAAGCCTTACCATACCATTTGCAATATCTCAACGGCTTTGATTTTTGATAGGAGATGGTATATAGCCTTTTCTTCGAGTTATAAGGCTATAAAACACCAAGGCCTTTTCAGAATATGTCCATACAAGGTTTAAGAATGTTTTTTTTTTTTAATTTTTTTTTTTTTTTTGCAATTTTTCTTCAAATGTCATTTGCAGTTTATGTCTATGGACTTGTCTATAAGTATATTTTTCACGAATGGGTATATAGCAGTAGGTATATTTTCACCTTAGATAAATGTTCCTTTTGTGGCTTTGAATTTACCAATATTGATGAACTGTGGTTGCATCTCACTTTCTGGACAGAGAAATGAGTTCAGATAGCCATTTTTCCAAATGAATTTCGCCTTCATTTCTACGTTTTAAGGCTATCATCTTTTTTCAAAATTACTCCCTTTTTCATTCACATTAATTTTAATTTTGGCAAAATTTTTTTTCTTTCTAAAGTCTTGAAAATGTAATATTTTTTGATAAAGATAAATAAATCTTTGCTAGAAATTTAGTTAGTAAATGTATTTTAACCAGTATGGAAACTTTTTTGTTAGTAATTTCTGTTATTTTTAATTTAAACTTTAAAAAACTATGCGTATTATATTTCAGAAATTGTTATTAAAAGCTAATGTATTATCTACATAATAATAAAAATGAAATTAATATCAATTGATAAAATGCAATTTTTATTCTTGAATATTTGCAATGTGTATTTATGCAGACTTTTAAAGACAAATGTAAATATAATTGAAATATTTTAGTTTTCGTAATTTTACTGATTTCATTAAAATGAGAACTTGTGTCCAGAGAGAGATAAAATGCATTCTGAATGAATTATTAAAATTTCAATTCTCTAAAAAATTTCTTATTATTATAACACAATAATAAGAAAGAATTCATAAGTTTATTATTACTAAGTGGTACAAATTAAAACGAAGTTATCAGAAAGCAAATAAAATACAATGTCAAAAATGAAACTGAAATGTGAAGCCCTTGCACCAACATTTTCCATTTACATAGTAGAGTAATTCACTGAAAAGTTTCGTTAAGTCATAAATACAATCTTTACAAAAAAAAAAATTTTTAATTTTATGTTGAATAGAAATCATACATTATTTAATTCGGATAATTTTTAAAATATTAGCTTTCCCAGGAAAAAAAGAACACAAAGAAAATAATAACTTTGAAAAGTAGAATATAAAAGGAATAATTGTTATTTATATTATATGCAACGTTTTATAGAAAAAAAGTATATTTTCATAGCCTAGTGTTTTACAGAATGATTTCCTCAAGTACCAAACGATACAGAATAACGTAATAAAAATACTTTATGTAAAAAAAAAAAAAAAAAAAAAAAAAAACGAAAATACCTTCTGGCAAATAATGCTACATAATGTGAGAAAATATCACATTATTAATTTTATTATGTTTATTGACTCTGAATTATATATAATTTAGTTAAGAAATATAATTTAGTTATTATAGAAATGTTTTACAGAATGTTATAAAATCAGCCATGCAAACTTTCAGAAAACGTAAAAGGGTATTTTACATAAAACATCTTTTTCTTTTCTCCCTATTATTTAAGTTTTTTACTTGTTCGACATCATCAGATCTCATTTATGATGGATAACTGAGAAATCTATTATATTTAAAAACAAAATAATGCTATGATGCTAAATTGAATTTTGGTTTGAAATATGCAAATTTAATCATTTATAGAAGCCATTTATTACAAAGTATTCCAATTATCCATCCAGAATTGTACAATAACCAAATCTAATCTCGAATCGAAATATTTCAAGAAATCTAACGAGCGCAATTGTAACGAAAGCCTCTTGGTTTCATTACGTGAATTTTCACGATTAGCACATTCGTTTGGTAAACAATTTCCTTTCAGCAATTTCCTCTGAGCTAAATCGATGCCTCAGATAGTAGAATTGTTCAGAAATTCCAATACAGGTTTACCCATTATACTGAAATGGCTTGTTTAAAGTATAGTCTATTGAATTATAGCCCTTAATTTCTACCTTTCTAAATCTACATACCTGCCGGCGCTGTCTGAAAAGTATTTAGTTGTTTTATTTTCAACTGACCATACGGTGGTTGCTGAATCGCGCTAATTAGAAAAGCATTTACATTCGAAATGGTTTGAGCAGTAATGCTATCGATCTGCAACGTTGGAATGAATGTTACGGAGAACAGGAACGACTGACCAATGGAATTTTAAAATTTCGATCTGCGAAATATAAACATTTATATCGATTCGAAAAATGAATAGATAAAATAGCTGAGAGTGCTTATTTCAGCTCGTTTATTCCTTCTCTTCTAAATTAAAGAATTAAAAATAGGCCAAAAATTCGAAACGATGTAAATTTAAATTAGATAAAAAAAGATCCAATTTTGTTTGGTAATATATAGTTTTGAACTCCTTTCTTTTATTTTTATTTTTATCACATTTTTTATTGCCTATAACAGTTACGATTTTCCTGATTGCTAGTAAGAATATCGGGGCTATGCAGTGAAATTAAAATATTTAAAACATAAACAAAAATTTTAGATAATCTCAGAAGCAAAGGAAAGATATTAATGAATGTCCTATTCCATTAATGGAATACTACAAAAAAGGTACAAAAACATAGACCTTTTTCAGCGTTTGTGTATATTAGGAAGGTGATCTGAAAATTCCTTTTAGATTTTAGATGTCAAAAAACATCTAGAATATATATATAAAAAATCAAGATTAATTTTCAAAAAAAAGTTTGAATGCCTTCTTGTTTCTTTAAACAGAAATATCTTTAAAAGCAGCAAAAAGAAAAAACTAGTTTGAATTTTTTTTGAATATAGAAACTAGTGGTTTAAGCGCAATTCAACTTGGTGTGTGTGTGTGTGTGTGTGTGAGTGTGTGAACAGAAACCACTCTTTTCATACAGGGAAACTCTTCACTAAATTAACATTTAAGACAAAATATCAATAAATTTTCTAATAGAAATATTTTAAAAAATATCCAAAAACGGATATAGTGTAGAGTTCTTGACTCAAGAATATTTCACGTGCATAAAGATTATTGAACAATTATAATGTTTTAAATTGAAAATCACCAACAATAATCAATTCTGAAGAAAAGCCTATTAAGTAAACGATATTGTAAAATTTAAAATTTTACTGAAAAAAGTTTTAATTTCTTTAAATCACAAATATCGTCTGACCTGAATATAATGACCTGAAATTCAGGGCATTTCATATGAGTGAAAATTGTACATCAATTCTTTTATGAATGCAAATTTATATATATATATATTCATTACTAAAAAAAGGCTTTAGTAGAGGATTTAAAAAATTGATATAGTTTTAAAACATATAGATGAGGTAGTTTTGAATAAAGGATATATCATTATAAAGTCTAAAATTTCAGTTTTAAAGGTCAAAGATCAGGTATTTTTCCATGTAACAGATTAAGGACTTTTCATGTATTTGATTTTTGTCCAACAATTCATGTATGAAGACGGAAATGGGCTAAGGACCATTTGCAGAGGAAAGGCCATTTTTCTTGTAAACCAGCCAGATGCGGGTACAGGGGTGGACACAAAACTCATTACATCGTGTGTCTTTTGTCCTGAATAAAACAAGTTTTCTCTTTGAGCTTTCAGGACATCTGTAATTTCTCCTGACGTCCCCTCATTTGGAAAACGTGTTTGGTCAATGGCCAAATTACTTTCTCTGTTCGTTGATAATTGCAGGAAGAGTACAGAATTATTTATTAATAGGAAGACTGATATGGTAAGAACTTTTCCTCAAGAACTGTTCTTTTATCTCTCCGAAAGAAAGTCCTCTAGTCTGAAAGGGTTGCTTTAGTCTCTTTCCAGGCTGAGTAAAGATGCTCTTGTAAGAAAATAAATTAGGGAGGTATTCAGTAATATTGGAAAAAAATATGCGCGTTTAGTTTTGAAATTTCACTTTCGGGAAGAAAATTATACAAACGATTGAACGATTATGTTTAAGGTTCTTCACATTTCTTAATTTGGTTCTCTTGAGTTTCAATATAATCATGACACACCAGAGTACACACTCTTTTAATGAAGTTCTTCTCCTACAAAAAATGAAAAGATTTAATTCTTGTCTAAATTCTTATCGTTTGCAATCATTCAATCGTTTGCATCACCAAACAAATAAATCTTGTAGGAAAATCTTATTACCGAATTAAATATTGATTTTTACTTTTGTAATTATATAAAATACTGTCTTTCAAATGCACATATGCTTTATATTCAATTAGTAATATGAAATATAAATTGAATATTTTAAAACAACTTGGAGATACCGTTTCATTATGAGTAAATTTCTTAAAACAGCAGAAAATTGTTAAGATACATGCAAAGACGCTTTTAGATTAAAAAGAAAGAGAACTAATAGCCTTATGTGTTGGAAAAAATCAAATAAAAACTAGACAGACTTTTTTTAAACTGTAGGAAATAAAGCAGAATATTTTTTTAAACTTTATTTCCACGTATAATCGACTTTCTTTTATGCAGTATGGAGAATCTTAAATTAAGGAAATTTTATATCAGACTATTTATTTATATTTTTCGCCTAAAATCTATTACATCATTACTAACTGCAGAACATAGTTTCATACAAATGAATTAATGATAACACGAAATTTGCAACTATTAGTGAAAAATTATTTTTTCTTGGAAATTTATTTAGAAAACAAAAGAGAAACATGGCTCTTTAAACTCTTTCTTATGTAGAATGACGAGATTTCATTTTCTTTTGCATTTTCAAAACATTTCCATCAGAAATGTCTTCTTAACTTGAATATTCAATTTCGAATACATATTTGAAACACGCATTTCTCGAAAATTAGTAAACAGTTTTCTTTTCAGGAAGTTTAAACTTACTGTATAGAGAAAGGAATAATTCAAATCATTGCGTTTAAAAGTACATGGAATTACACTACACAACTCTTTCGACAGAACATGCAAGACGCTTAACTGCTTTTACCAGTAGTGACAAAATTTTAAATCATAAGTTTCATATATTTAAAGGAATCAGTTATCACGTGTGCAGAATTTTTTTATGGCAACATGAAGAAAATATTTTTTTCGTACATGAAAAATTTAAGAGTATACACTTGATTCTTTACATTTTGCATTTTTAGATTCCTGTCTAAAATTTGACAGAGCTCTTAATGTATGGTGCTAAGACTATGTTTTCAGTTTTATTCTTCTGGTTTGCTTCATTTCGGAGCTTTGGTGTTAATACAGAGACAATGATAATTAAAAATTTATCAAATTTAGGGAGATTTAAGATGCGTAGAAATAAAATAAAATCTATCGCCGGAATTTTTTAATGATCACAATAATTTCTCTTTTTACCTTCGGATGCAAGAAAGTAAAAAATGCCCAAAACATAAATCTTTATAAATTTATTAGAAAATCAAAAGGAAATTACAATAAAATAAATGGATAGAACTATACAAATTCGGAAAGCTTACAAAATTCTTACATTTAATACCCATTTCTCTTATTTAAACACGAAATTTTCAAAATTCTGGAAAATTACAAATATTTAAATTCTTTTTTATTCTATACTAAAAAATTTATCATTCCAATAATTTCATATTTAATTTTTTAGTGATACAATGATTTATCTTTTTTAAAGCTGAAATTAAGAGATATTCTAAAGTATTTATTAATTTTTTTAATAAACGCTCATTTTAATAAACGCTTTTTTTAATAAACGCTCATTTTAATAAACGCTTTT
>JAPMOR010048592.1:73041-113061 GCA_026543865.1 Argiope aurantia | reverse complement strand
TAAAAAGTATAATTTTTAAAACCTATATCCTACTTTTTATATTTTAATTTATTATTTATTATTAAAAAATACAATGGTCTAATAAAATATTTTCTAAAAATTTACTACAAGATGGCGTCAGAAGTTTGGAATCCAAATTTCCAAATTTTATTAAAGAAACGGATTAGTGGATAAATAAATTTTAAAATATATTAAGATTGTGTATTACATGAATGCAGGAGTATATAAAATCTACCAAGAACATCAGGAGGTAAATGAAAACATACAAAATTTCATCTTCACAAATATTAAACCAGTAAAAGTCAAGTTAAATAAAAGCGTTTAAATTTAATTGAAATAAAGATATAATTGATGACTAAATGTCTGCAGGTAAATACTTATTGATAACAGCTAAATGATCAAGTATTATTAAATATCAAACAACAATGTTCTATTTACTTCAACATAATCTGATTTACTCGATATTAGAATTTATAACACAGAAAAAAAAAACACAAAACATAATCTAAGACTCCCCTTTTTCTTTACCTTGTTCAAAATTTCTTTCGGTGGGGAGAGTTTGTTCAAATTTATGTTCAAAGTATCCCTTGATGCATGAATGAAACACTCCTTGCTTAAAAGAAAAATGTCAAATCAAATAAAGGCACGAAAACAATTTCGTAGCGTTTTCATAATTTGTTTTGTCATTGTTTAATGTTCCTCCCGCTTTCGTACTTATTATGTTTTTGTATTTCTTTTCCTCAAAAATCATTATTATGATAAAAATTTCTAAAACTCAGGGCATTGTTTTGTAGGGATGTGTAAGAAAAAGAAACGAGTTAAGCGAAAAAGTTTGCGCTTTAGTTGTGATATAAATTATTCATTTTATTCTGCTTTTTATGCTTTTTGGATTATTTTTTACGCCTGATGTTCACATTTTTCGATTTATTTCTGAAATTATTAATTCTTTCTCCTACTTGTGATGTGCATTTTCTCTGGAATTTATTATTTTCCATCTCTAGCCATGACAATCACGAAACAGTTGAAGAAACAGAAGCTGAAAATTACTCGATTCCGAAATTCCACTAATTAATAATGAATCTATTCTTTTAGCTTAATTATAAACGTATGTTAATGAAATTTATTCTTAAAAATTCAGACTGGAAAAGTATTTCAAAATATAAATTGTACAATACATTTGCACATTTAAAAAAATAACAACTGATATGTTCAGTTAAACAATATGAATATTTTAGAAGAAATCTTAGGTAAATTTTTTTCTAAACACAACATAAAACAATAAGATATCCTTTGTTATTTGAGAATTAATGAAGCAATTGGAATTTTCCTGCTTTCATATTAATCCTATTAAGGGGACAGAGCTCTCGATTAGATATTTTTGCGAATTTTTCAACTAGGATTATGAAATTTTTTATGCGCATGTACTTATATAAATAGTTAAATATCTTTTAAAAACTCTTTAAAAGAAATATATTATTTTAAAAAAATTAAATGATATATATTCATTTTTTTTAAAACTTCAAAATATTCCAGGTGATTTAATTTTTAATATTTTTATATTATTTTCTTCTTTGTCCTATATAAAATGATTTATAGCAAAACTATGTATAATTTTATAATTCCAATAAAATGTTAATTTATCTGAAATATTTCTATGCACACTCAATGAATTTTTATAAGAATTTTATATTTTTCTGAATTAAAATTGATTTTTGAATATCTAAAAAAACTTGGGACAAAAATATATACGTTTAAGAATATCTACCTATTTTCATACCACAAACGCAAGCATAATGAAACTTTCGCGTTCGCGGGAAGGCATAATATAAAATGGTAAATAAATATGCAGACGTAATATATCATTTTAAATAATTTTTTTCCGGATTCAGGTATTCTGGAATGTTGAAATTCGTCAAAATCTCGAGTTTGTATTTTTTGATGGTTGCAATACTTTTTCTTTGTATACTTCATATAAGAGAAAATAAAATTAAAAGAAAAACTGCTTTAATGTGAAATATTTTTTTGATTAATGAAAGGTAGCAACATCGAACATTTGTAATATACTAGGTAACTTTATCTATTTCATGCCATGGTGCTTTCAGAAAGGAGGGGTTTAGTTTGGATTAGATTGATTGGACTTTTCTCCTGTATGAACCAAGATGTTGACTATGCTGTTCAGATTTGAAACTCGATTCGCTGAAAGGATCATCGTTCGAGCGAGTCACTTACTAGTTAAAACTTTTGCTGAAGTGGTATGGAAGTTTAGATCGGATGTTCCAGACTCAGGTATCGTCATCTAATTCTGGTTGAAATAAAGATGTTTTTTTTTCTCCCCAAAATGGCCTTACCATTGCTTCAGAAAGATGTAAATATAGTTAAGTTTTAGGAAATCATCTATTTCATTATCTAATAATAAATCATTGTTTTCTCCAACTAATTCATGCAATCAACTACAGTTGATTTATTATAATGAAAGCGTTAAAGCGCTTACCAGCGACTGTTTGACTATATAAGTATGGCCTTTATAATTTCAAATCCTGATTTATTATAAAATAAAATACCAGAAACATTAAATTGTAGGTTTTCATCAAAACTGATTTAATATTTTACAGTCATTTGCATTTGAAGATTCTAAAAAAAATAATGAACTCTTAAAACGGAACCACGATTTTTGAGTTATTACACAGATATTTTCATGACAACTTCATCATATTATTCTAGTAATTTAAATTTATCGGCAGAGTTTTGAATATTTTTCTTAAATGGTCCCTTTGAAACCGTCTTATAAATGCACTTGCGTAATATTAATTGTACGCCAAAAATGAACAATATCAACGATAAAGCCTATTAGAGTCTGATTTTAGCAATTAATCGCTGAGATATTTTAAATACAGAAGTGCCTGAAACGGAATGCTTATTTTGAATACTTACTTTCTAACTAATTAAAATTAAAATTTGACAAGTTTTACAATATTAAATACAAACTCATATACTAAACTCCACATATTTAAGTCACTGTATTTTTTATTTATCAGGTTTTCATGTTTGTGAGAGAACAGACGTAAAGACCATCAACCTTTCGACAGTTATGGTTCAACATTTGCTAGATGTTTACAGTATAGATGTTAAATCTGTATACTGAATTTTATCCATTTGCCTCTCCTGACTTTCTAGTTATCGTGTTAAATTATATTGAAAAAGCTGGACAGACTGATTTATTCAGAATAAATTTTATTTAACATTTGGCAGAAATCTAGAAATTTGATGTAAAGATAAAATACCAAATTTCAACTGTCTATCTCAAAGCATTTTTGAATTATAGTGCTTACAGTTAGACAGACATATCCCCAAACTGCAATTTTTTGATTCAGAAGTGTCTAAAAAAGTAAAAAAAAACCATCAAAAGTGTCTAAAAAGACACTTTCTCGAATTACCTTTTTTTTTTACAATAACAATATTTAGACTTTGTATACATTATATCTGATAAAGTGTCTTAAAACATCGCGTAATTTCAAATTATTATATACACATTAAAATATAGTGTATAATTATCTTTTTAGAGTTCATAAAAAAGCATTTAATTCTTCACAGTACTTACATGCTTAGTCCCACTAAAAATGTAATTTTTAGTATAAATATAGAATTAATTTATATGCTGTTTAAATGTTTGCAAAAATAATTGTGATATTAATGCACGAGAACCTCTATACCAAAAATATATTCATAAGCGAAATATTAATGCAAAATTTTATACATATGCATATTTATAATGCACATAGAAGATTTCAAAATCCTGGATTATGCTTTAAGTTTTTATTTTGCGGAAGCGTCGAAATATATTTAAAATGATATGCGATCCATAATATTAATAAAAATATAAATAAAAAATGAATGATTCAAAATAAAGATATAAGGAAAATGATTTTCATGGAGAGAATTTATAATCTACTGATTAATAAAAGATCAAACTTTTAAAAAAAATCGAAATCAATCTATTGGTTTATAAAAGATTAATTTTTTAAACGATCAAAATAATCATTTTTAAAAACTTTTTAGAATCGATTATTTTGATCGTATTTTTGTTCACATTTTTAACGTCCCTTACGTTAAAAGACGTCTCTCTCAGAAAGGGAAAATCATAAAATACGTCCTGAAAGATTTCTTTGTCGTTTTCCGAATAACATATGGTAGATGAGCTTTAAAACGATTCAGGAAGGAAAAAAGTTTTATTCCACATTGTCATCCTAGATTCGAAATGTCATCGTAACAAATGGAAAGGAGTAAAGTGAAACTTTGTTATTCAGTTTTTATGTGGTGTATTTTGTAGAAACGGAACTTGAATCGCTGTAGAATTTCAAAAGAATAACTGAATCTATGTAAATTAATACAGTCGAATGGTTACACACACACACACACACACACACACACACACATATATATATATATATATATTACATGAGTTTTATAAAATAAAATTGTGGTAAAAAAATTGATTCATAAAGTAAAATATGATTATATATAATATATATGATAAAATGATAAATATATTAGATTTTGGTTTCTACCCGGAAGCATTTTCTATTGAGAGTTTATGTGACCCATACATGAATAATTCATCATTGTTAAAAAGTTAAAAGTTTTTTATGTTATTTATTTAATTTGTTTATGTTATACTTGTATAAGTATGAAAGGAATTCAATGATCTTTAAGGATTCTAATGATGATCAATAATTATTCTCTAAATTGGCAGAAGTAGGCAAATACTTAGAATAAAAAAGTATAAAATTATATTAAGAATTATATATTACTAGCCGCCTTTGGCGACCAGCCGGTTCGCCAGTATTACCGCTCTCTACAATTTTCAATTAAATATTTTAAGTAACTGGTCTCTTAATAGATTCTCAAACAAAACATTTTTAATCTTCAAATTTTGATAGTCATACCAAACTTATACTGTTATTTAGGTCGTTTCGTTCAATTTACTATATATATTTTGCTAATTTGATGTCATTTTCGGTAAAACTTCAACTTTAATTTAAAGTGGAAATGATGAAATTGCAATTAATATAAGGATATTTTTTAATAAAACCAAGCGATTAATTTTATTTATCTTCTTTATTGTTATTTATTTCTTCTTATTATTATTGAATATGACTATTGCAAACAGAATCGCTCAGTATTTAAGCCTTATGTGAACTACAAAATATTTTTCATAATTTATGTAATATCTCAAAGAATAATTCAACAAAATTTTCTCAGATTCAGGTTTTAGTTTTAATTTCTAAAGGATTTAAATGAAATCAATAATAATATTTTGTTCCGGCCTATAAATATATTTCAAAAATTATGAAGTCTAAATTTAATGCAGTAAGGTATAAAATTCAGAGAAATATTCTGGACACACCAAATTTTAAATAAATGAATGAATGTTTCTATTTTCCACGATCAACTAAGACTTATTTATGAAGGTTTGAATGTTAAAAATTTAGAAAAACTCAACATTTTCATAATCTTAGGACAATTAATCTTGAGAAACCTGCGCGCTGATTGGCGTATTTTCTTTGAAACGATCGATGGAAAATCTAAAATTATTCTTTTTTTATTGAATAGTGATATTCCAATTTTCATAAAGCAGTCAATTTAAGTGATTGATTTAGTTGATTGGAAATTAACTCTTTTTATTTAAAATATTAGTGTTTCAAGAACATTTTGTTCATCGTGATTTCCACAGCAGAAGCTTTATGTAAAATCAAAAATTCGTTATTTATTAGAGCATTTATTGAATCAATTTACATAAAATATAATCATTTCCATTTTAGCAGATCTGTGTCTATTATTTAAGGTTTACAAATTAGCTGTGTGGCCCTGATTTGAATGGATATCCTGTTCATATGAAACAAAATTTGCCTTAAAATATAACTGATTTATTGGATTAATAATATAGAAAGTGTAAAAGATCATAAAATAATTTTTCTTGAATTTATTTTTTAGAAAAAATTATATTTCATATTTGCTTCATTTCCTACAGACACGTGCCGAAAATTATATTTTTGCAGATTTCATTTCCAAAAAGATTTAATTTATTTTTAATTGGAGCTTTAAACAATGTGATGGCAACACTTTGAAAAAAGCAAATTTTTTCCCATGAATGCGAAACGTGATCGTGCAGCTTAAATTTTATTTTTATTTTGTACGAAAAAAATTGCTGAAAAATATAGTTAAAATATTTATTTAAAAATTCCTTAAAAATAGAAATTTAATTTTAAGGTTAAAACATTGGTATCATTTAAAAGATAAATATTTGATCTTTAACTTCATGTAAAAATCTTTTTTTGTGCGGTAATATTTTCGGAAGTTATAGCAGAAACACTCCAAAATTTTGCTTAATTTTTAAATAAATAAAATTCTAATTAAAAATTCGAAAAATATCCCCGAGGTGCACATTCCCGGCCTCCAAGGTATACACGTGCCAAATTTGGTAACTGTAGGTTGAATGGTCTGGCCTGTAGAACGCCAACACACACACATACACACGCATACACACACACACACACACACAAACACACACAAACATTGAGCTTTATTATAAGTATAGATTTAAGTTAATAAGCGCTGAAAAAAATTGCTAAGTTTTAATTTTTTTAATAGTCCTCATCTTCTTAATCTTCTTTTCTGGAAAACAATTTTGATACATTAACATATTTAAAAAAAGAAAAATCAATTTTCCGAGACTAAAACTATTCGAGCTGTGAAATTTAGAATTTCATTTTTTAAAATCAATCAATAGGCGTCTCTTGAGTTGCGGAATTTGCTCTTAGGGGACGTCGAAATGACCTAAAATAAGTATATTAGGACTTTCATATTTCTGCTAATTGTAGTTCATAAGAGAAGAGAAATTTTTTCTGAATGTAAGAGTATCAAAAATATTTTACTAAATATGGCTGATAAAATTACGGATGCAATATAAATAGGTGATAATATTTCCATATTCCGTTTCTTAACTCATTTAATATAAAATATTAAACTTTATGACATTGAAAGCATTTTTTTAAAAAAGAAGTATATGCTTATTTCTAATGATTTAGAAAAGAGTTGTTGGACCCAATTACAGTTGACAATCGGTATAAATAATAAAAAAAAAGCATTTTGAAGATCAAAATAAATAAATAAATAAACATTTTGCAAGCAAAGCGGTAAAAATAAAAAAAAGCATTTTGAAAATCAAGCCAATGTACCTTTATTGAATTATTTCACCAATAAAAACGTACAAGCAAAATAAATATTTATTAAAACTACAACTTTTCGACAAGATTTTAATCTTGAATTTTATTCCAGTTTTATGTTTGTTGTCTCGGTAATCATCAAAAGTCAAAGTAGCTGGGGTTAGAGAACAACAAGTTGCAGCGCAAATTCGGAACAATATTCCATCATGTAAAATAAGTCACCAGACGTAAATTCTATTCACTTTAAAACATTTGTGATGAAATAGGCAAATATTAAATAGGTTAAATTTTAAATTTATTACCTTGATTTTAAATTTTATGAAAAATTAAAAAAATAAAGTCGTGATGTATAACTAACTTATTTTTTAAATTCTATAAGAAACCTTTCAGTCTCAATAAATTTAATCAAATAAGTGATCTATAATTAAAAAATGAAATAAAAAAGTTAAGATCGAAATATAACTATTATAAACATATAAGAGAGAAGAAAAAGTTCCAACTCAGCTGTCAAATTAAGATAAATGAAATAAAAATGTTTTATTTTTATTTTATTTAGTTATCTATTAATAAAAAAATTTATCTATTTCAATAACTGAAACATTCCAATTCCTAAAAAGTGAAGTACTGGTTTTCGAAATTTGAATGAATAAAAATTTCAAAGAAGGAATAAATCAAATTGTCTCCCTTTTTACTAATCTACTGTTTGATCCCAAATTAAATGTTTGATTTGCTTAAATGTGATTTCACATCTCATCAAATTTAATCCCTCTGTTCTTAATAGATCAGTTTTTGGAAAGAAAAGAAGCGAAAACAAATTCCCCTCTTTTGAGAAGAATAATGATTTTCTGAACACAATTCCTCGGCAGTTATATTCTCCTCAGGAATTGAGTGATCACTTTTAGATTTCAGATGAAGACGTCAAGAGCGAGAGAAACTTCTCGTATACCTAAACATTATTTGAAATGCAGGACCTGAATTTTGAGTTGCTTCTTTCTCGCTTGAATTCTTGATTTCACAAACAGCAGCACAGCCATTTGAAGAGGCGATAACGGGAAATGTCTGTCTCATTTGATATGCAGGAAAGGAGCTCTGTTTTAAATGTCATTCCTTGAATAACAATTCGTAAAGGTTGTTCCAGCGATAGATTTTCGATAGTTTGAAACAAACATTCCTCGCCATGAAGTGATTTTCGCCAAATAACACCACCGCATGTATTAATATCATTATCAAGGAAACGATAATCAAGAAAATTACAAATTACCAAGCATAAATAATATAACAACGAATAAAAAAATGATTATGAACGAAAAGAGATTTACAGAAAAATTCATTAAAATCTAATTAAAAAGAAGAAGTTTTTATCACCATTGTATTTGACCAAATATGGCCAAACTCTACTTTTGTACTATAAAAATTCCTACAATTTAATCATAAATGAGGAGAGGTTGAATCCAAACAAGTAAAATAAAAACTATTTTTGGCCAACACCATTTTTAGATTTATTTTATGCAGAACAATTTTGTTGACTACTTTTACTGTTTATGAAATACATGAATTATTTACTTTAATAAATGTAAAGATAAATTTAACCCCTTATGATAAATTTGATATATCGGTGACCTCTTAAAATGAAATTAACTAATATTTAACCATTTAAAATTGCCAGTATCAACCTTTTTCCAGTTTCAACTTCTTTTTCACATTCAAATACATTTTGCTAAGTTTTAAAGTGTAAACTCCAATAAATATTCTTTTATAAACTCTAAACAGTGTGACGGAAAATTTTGTTTATTCGAAAACTTTATACTTTTTAAAGCAATTGATTACATGTAAATAATCAGAGTGGAGTTTTCTAAAAACCAATTCAGAGGTTAAATATAAAAGTTCAGAATCTATTTGTCAGACATGTATAAATATTTTATTTTACCTTACGAAATAGAGCAAATAAAAGCAAGTGGAGTGCCAGGTATAGCAACTAATCAATACAAAAACAACACTTTTTCCGATGCTAACGATTTCTTGCTTTGCCCGATAAAAGAGAATTTCACTAAAGCAGTTTGTAATGACTATCTTTCTTTTAAACTGCATGTAAAGAAATATGAAAATATTGCTTGTTAAAAATTAACGTCAGTGCCTCGAAAAGTAAATGTACTGAAAAGATAGAGAAGAAAAAAGAATATTATTATTCATAAAAAGTAAAGGATAATGCATAAAAAAATATAAAAATAAAGCATAGAAACAAAGATAAATGAAAAGAATCTCAAGTAATGCATAAAAAAATATGAAAATAAAATACAAAGAGAAAAATTAATAATAACGAATAATAACAAAATCTATACTTATAATAAAGCTCAATGTGTGTGTGTGTGTGTTGGCGCTCTACAGACCAGACCATTCAACCTACAGCTACCAAATTTGGCACGTGTATACCTTGGAGGCCGGGAATGTGCACCTGGGGGTTATTTTTTCGAATTTTTAACTAGAATTTTATTTATTTAAAAATAAAGCGAAATTTTGACGTGTTTCTGCTATAACTGCCGAAAATATTACCGCACAAAATAGATTTTTACATGAAGTTAAAGATCAAAAATTTATCTTTTAAATGATACTACTGTTTTAATCTTAAAATTAAATGTCTATTTTTAATGAATTTTTAAATAAATATTTTAACTATGTTTTTCAATAATTTTTTTCGTCAAAAATAAAAATGAGGATTAAGCACGTTTCGTATTCATGAGAAAAAAAAAATAGCTTTTTTCAAAGTGTTGCCATCACATTGATTAAAGCTCTAACTGAAAATAAATTAAATCTTTTTGGAAATGAAATCTGCAAAACTATAATTTTCGGCAAGTGTCTGAAGGAAATGAAACAAATATGAAATATTATTTTTTCTAAAAAACAAATTCAAGAAAAATTATTTTATGATCTTTTACACTCTTTATACAGGGTTTTTATTCAGTCCCGGATCCATTTTGATATTTAATGACTCATAAAATAATGAAGATGTAAACAAACTTATGGTATTTATTGATGGAATAACTCATATTTTTTCCTTTTCAGGTTTGAATATTTTTACTTTTGTAAATATCGTCTGCGCGTGTTTTTAATTTCAGATAATTTCATTTTCCAGTCTAAATATCTGTACTTTTCAAAATATCGTCTGCTTATTAATTGCATTTTTCTCTCTTTTGTTTTTGGCAACTATTGAAATGTTATGTTTACTTTTAATGTGTGTTCTATGTAGTACTTTTGTATGTGATGTTTTATTCGATCGGATATTAAGGAGAATGCATACACCACAAGAGAAAGCACAGATTTTATGGTGGTCATAGAGTTAATTTCCAATCAACTAAATCACTGACTTTTAAGAGTTAATTTCAAATCACTTAAACTGACTGATTTATGAAGATTTGAATATCACTATTCAATAAAAAAAGGATAATTTTAGATTTTTCATCGATCGTTTCAATGAAAATACGCCAATAAGCGCGCAAGTTTCTCAAGATTAATTAGCCTAAGATTATGAAAATGGTGAGTTTTTCTAAATTTTTAACATTTAAAACTTCATAAATAAGTCTTAGTTGATCGTGGAAAATAGAAACATTCATTCATTTATTTAAAATTTGGTGTGTCCAGAATATTTATCAGAATATGATACCTTACTGCATTAAATTTAGACTTCATAATTTTTGAAATATATTTATAAGCAGGAACAAAATATTATTATTGATTTCATTTCAATCCTTTTGAAAGCAAAACTAAAAACTGAATTTTGTGCTGAATCTGAGAAATTATTGTTGAATTAGTGTTTTAGATATTACATAAACTATGAAAAATATTTTGTAGTTAACATAAGACTTAAATACCGAGCGATTCTGTTTGCAATTCTCATATTCGATAATAATAATAATTAATAAATAACATTAAAGATGATAAATAAAATAAAACGCTTGGTTTTATTAAAAAATATCTTAATATTAATTGCACTTTCGTCATCTACATTTTAAATTAAAGTTGAAGTTTTACCGGAAATGGCAACAAATTAGCAAAATATATATAGTAAATTGAACGAAACGATCTAAACAGTATAAGTTTGATATGACTATCAAAATTTGAAGATTAAAAATGTTTTGTTTGAGAATCCTTTAAGAGACCAGTTACTTAAAATATTTAATTGAAAATTGTAGCGAGCGGTAATACTGGCGAACCGGCTGGTCGCCAAAGGCGGCTAGTATAAAATAAATGTAAAAAGCAAAGCAAATTGTTTTTGAATACGAATTAATCAGTGAACAGATTTTTCAAGTTACAATAAGAGATCTAAACTAAAGTGTAAAAAAATGATAATAAAAGTCTGATAAAATAAAAGCTGTTGAATAAAACTCATAAAATTGCAGCAAGAGCTTAAAGTTCTAAATTTGGCTTCCTCCATCGGGTTAAATAACATGGAACAAATTACAGCGTAAAATCTGTAATAATCTACATTATCTGATAAAGATCAATTGCAAAGTATTAAAACAAAAATATTATATATACTTCCTTGATTGAAAGATTTTTAAATCAGCATATGTCTTTATGAGCTAATATTTTTTTAACACGTTTGAATCACATTCATTGGACCTTAGTAAAAATATCATATTCAAAGAGATGATGGAACATGCTTTTAATCATTTTTACCATCAATTTTTTTCAATATTATTGTTCTCATCAAACATTTCTTTCCTTTTCAGTTAGAAAAGCAGCAAAAACCGAACAACAAATGGAACAAAAAGAGATGAAATTTCATCACATTAATTCGGAATCTATTATCAAGAGCATTAAAAGTCAATTACAGATGATAAAATGCAGAACTGATGAGATCTAATCCAATAAGAAGTTAATAGAGTTATTCTACAGACAGATGAGATAGATAACAATCTGATTATTTTCAGTAATGGAAAATAATAGCACTTTTATTCATGGCTTATTGAATATGTGAAAATTATATTTCGCAAATAATTGAAACAAATTATTTATTTCTATAACATGAAGCTCGTAAAACTATTAATCAAAAATTAACAAAAGTGCTTCTTTTTAAGATATTTTTAATTTTATAGTAAGTGAAAAAAATAATTTAGATTACTTCCATTTGACTCATTTTTTCCATATAAATACTCTCTTTTAAATTTAAAAAAAATCTACTTTAATTAATAACTGAAGAAACAGTAAACCATGTTGACTTTAGTAGAGAATGATTTCTATTATGTGATGTCTGTTTTTTTTTTTTTTTTTATTCTTTATTATTTAGATTATTCGCATTTATTTCAAGTCATCAGTTGGGATATATTAAAAGAATGTCAGAAAGTAGAATGAATTTTTCTCTGTGAAGAAAATCAACAAATTCCAGCATTATTCCATTAAATTATGAAATTTTTACATCATTAAGAAGCTCAATATCACTAAGACTTCAATTCTGGCTAGAAAGTTTTATTTTCATTATCAAAAAGAATTTAATTTTCTCATACGTGCAATTTAAAACTCACTAAAAGTATAAAAGGTTGTACACTTTTTTTTAAACGAAGAGTTAAAGAAAATTAAATGAATGATCCTCCATTCAATAGACAATATAAACAGAAAAATCTGAAAATATTTATTGAATGCTAATAAACAACAAGAATATTAAACGATTTCAGAAAAAAAATGTGGATATGTCTTGATACATGTCCACGTATCGTGTCATCTGAAGAAAAATAATCTTGTTTTTATAGACCCTGCCCCTTTTCTACCGAAAAAAAGAACAACTAAAGAAGAATTGGAAACAAACAAAAAGTTTTCTTTTTATTATAACATATTTTCAATGGAAGGCGTAATATTTCAGCCTAAACAATTCTACTGTCAAAATACCATCTGGCATAGTTCATTTACAGAAAAGAAAAATAGAGCTGGCACATTGCCAAGGATAAAAAATTAAAAAAGGAAAGGAATCAAAAGTTACGTGAAACAATCTTCCCCCTGTAGACTAGCAGATGTCCTGTCTATCCATTTACAGTACACATCATAGTGATGTGATTGTCATCTCAGCTCAATATCTGCGATGGCCGATAAAATAAGAGATAATGACGGTACAGTTTAGCGATAAATGCGGTTTATTTAGTTCAAGAGGATATCTAGCGTGCTGAAAACAGACGTGAGTCGGGAAACTTAATAATCGATACTTCTATTGTATTGAAACTATGTTTCTAAGCATTAGAAATGTATGAATGTGGTTACAAGTTACGAAAACAATGGAAAGTATCATTTTTGTTAGTGAACATTTAATTATATTTTGTTTTATCTGTTAATAAATTTTCTTTACAAGAATTATAATCGGATTGTTTTCGATTAAAAAAGTGCAATGATTTGTGCAAAATTTGATTGAAAATATTTGTTTTAAAGTTTTCATTGATTTACTCTGAGAGTAGGACAATGCGTTAATTTATTCTGAGAAAGAAACGTTGAGCGCAAGAAAAAAAATAATTCTTGCCTTGGATTTTGGCGATTAATCCCTGACACGTAGTTAATATTTTCCGAAAATTGAATCTGTGTTTTAGACGCGTTTTTCAAGACCTATAGAAACAAAGATTAGATACAAAATTATACTTGTAGTCACAAAATAACATACCAACTTGGGGTAGTCTAAAACGTAAAAATTCTTGAAAATCTCGAGTTCGAATTTTTTGACAATTACTATTATTTTCTGTTTACTATGTATACGAGAGTGTAAAAATGAACCATTTGTAACTATTAGAGTTCTTGTTCAATTAATTATCTGAAAATATGAAAGAAAAAGAAGGAATAGTTAAATGACAAAAGAAGTCATTTTTTTTGGAAATTCCATTTTCCCTTAAACTATTAAAATTAAAACTATTTTCTGTAATAATATGAGAAAAATGTATTTTTATATTTTTCTTAATTAGCAAAGTCAGTTTCGATCATCAATTGGTAATCTACTATTGCAAGTAATTTTTTTATTTTCACAAAAAAGAAAAAAAAATCCTTTTTGTCTATTTATTTTTAAATTATATTATAATTAACAAAAATTATCAATAAAGGGAAGAAGTCTGCAAGGATATCAAATATTACTTCCGAATATATTAAACTTTCAAGAATTATTTTAATAAATATTTACACATTTCTGATTCCATATTTACACTATAATAAAATAGAGTGAATTATCTCAATTTTCAAGAAATATTTAGATTGCAAATTCAGCCTTGGAAATGATTTCAATTTGAAAACAAAGTACAATAGTCCTTAAAGGAATGCCATCAATAATTTTCGAGAGGCAGAGCATGAAGTCTTCTGAAGCATATCATTTTTATTCTAGTTCATCATTACATAAATCTTAATTCGTCTTCTTAAACATATAGCTATAAGCATACAAAAAGTATGTGGATAACATTTCGAAGTCTTGTTAAAATTCCGAGACCATAGGAAAAATTATATTTCTTCTTCAAATTTCACAAATTACAAAGTTTCGCTTGAAACTTCCGAAGAACACTTGAGACTTTTAAAAGAGTGAATACAGTTCATGTGTATCATGCAGATCTTATTTTTCTGTAAGAGGCAGTGCTTTTACTTGAAACTTTTTTCATAACAACATCAATTTAATTTCTCAAATTATGCAAGATCAATTTTTTAAGCAATGAAAGTATTTTTTTGCTTTTTCTAAACTCTATGCTTCAAAGAGTAAATAATACTATTTTATTAATAAATCTTATTTCCTATTTTTAATATAAAGTATTTTTTAAAGTATAATATAAGGTATTTTTAAGTAAAGCATTTTTCAGTTATATTTTGATGATGATCGAATTTTTTCTTATTTGGAAAGATCTTATTTGTGTTATAAAAAAAGGGTATTGAAGAAGTTATAAAGGAATAAAGCTGTTCTTTTGGTAAAATCTGGAAAGAATTTCCACTGAGTTGATTTAAAAGAGTCTTTTTCTTCACTTTACCCATTTTATTTTGTTAACAGCTTCAACTAAAGAAAGCGACGAACCAGGAGAAGTTGAAAAAATTACCCACATAAAATCCTTTTATGACTTCCGCAGTTCGGCAGAATTTGATACTTTTCTTTTCATTATCGACGTCAAATGCTTTTCGAAAACAACAGACAAATCACTTTCAGACTAAATCCTACTTTTAAGAATAGAAGATTATCGCAGTATTAAATTTTAAAACTGTCAAAGCGATTTGAAATTAAAAGGGATTTAAAACTGGTATCGTGAACGGAAAATAAAAAAAAATAAAATATTTTTTAGATAATTTAGGAACTGAGCAGTTTTTATTTTATCATTTAGTAAAAATATTCAAAATTATATGACTGTAAAAACTACTTGAATGATTTATTAATAACACTCTTAAAGAAATTTATGAAAGCTTTATAATTTCATGATGTATTAAGTATTGTTTAAAATATCTATTTTCGCTATTTTATATTTTACAGAAATATGAGTATTAAGACTCAGATAACACGATTGAAACTACAAATGGAAGGATTAGAAAGCCAATATTATATCATTTTCATTATAAACGAAATATGGCACAAACAGCAAATTGCACAAAAGTCTTATATTATATCTTAATATTTTTCTGTATAATAATATCGAGTTATCCCCCCCCTTCCGATCACTTTACTGAAACATCCGGTATTAATTGCATGAATTCGTCATAGTAGGTAATTCCATAAGAGGTACGTGCCGTCATGGAAGTGGATGTAACTCAACTCTATATTTTTAATATTTCACTAGTGAAGCGAAAACCTCCAGGACGATTCTTATGAGGATTCCCCTAGCAGATGATAAATTCCCCAGGAAATGATAAAACTGAGCAAAGAAAATGGGATTTTCTCATTTATAATCAGTATAAAGTTCAATTTACTAATATTATTTAATTCAAATCACATTAATGCTAAAGTGATCTTTTTGGAATTAATTTAGCTAGAGATCGGAAAATTTATGGCTAACACCTCTAGTAGATTTTTAAAAATTAGATGATCTTTTTTTGGTATTGGAATAATTTAATCCTTCAGTTGGATTAACCGTAGCAATAACATTTGAAAAAATCATGATATGAAATTTGAATCCCTTTTATTGTACAAAATTTTTATTCTTTGACCCCATTTAGAAAGTATTTCTAATTCCAGGAATGTTGAATGGGTTGTCCTAAATTCAAAAAATACTGTTGAATATTAGTGACCAGATAATGTTATATAACATGGGAAACAGATGTGTTGGGTAATACTGATAAAATAGCTAATTTCACGTCAAACGGCAGTGAGTTTCAGCAGGAGGACAACACGAAACACTTATGATACATTTTTTCTAATCAATGTCTTATATTCAATGTTATATCAAAAATCCTACATCAAAATTGTGAAAACATTTAATTGATAAGATTGAATATGCATAAGCTAGCTATGCCTTCTCGCAAATTATTGTGTGCTCTCAAAAATGTCATTTGTCGCTAGTGGTTCCAGTTGTTATGTCAGAATGTCTTATATTCTGCCGTATATGATTTTTGACATACGAAATTTTGATATATCAACTTCGTTATATCGAATTAGTCTTTTATATTACATGCCACAAGCTCCAATAACTACAGAACTAGTTAGAAGTTTAAAATGTAAACAATGATATCAAAAAATTCCTGTTTCTAAAGGAATATAGTTTTTCTCTATGCGTAAATGGGTATTTATATTATATTATTTTCTCTATGCGTAGTTTTCATAAACTTTAGTTTTATTCGTTTCGAAGTTATTGAGTTTTAAAATTTTTCAATTCTGAATTATAGAATCATTATGATAAAACCTTATAATATTAAGATTTTTGTGTTTTTTAGTGAGTCATTTAATATGCTATGTGTAGGGGCATACCATATGATATTTTCCGAAGTATGAAATGGGCATACAAATGTTTATGAAAATAACGCATTCTGCCTAGAGGAAGATAGAGAAGGGCACTGAAAACTATATTTAGAAATATTGAAATTTCTTGGACTGAAAATAAGTAACTACGTTTCCGTACTGTTGGATAAGGAAAGAATTTCTATGTGTATTTTGGAGAATTTCTTATATGTACATTTTATAGAAACATGTATTTTGCATAGATTTGGAGACAAAAACTGATTTATGTTTTCACAAAAGAATGCCTTCTTTCGAAAACGCATAATGAGAAAAAAGAAGAAGAAGAAAAAAAGAAAGAAGTATCCAAAATGTTTTTTTATTATTATTATTTGGAAGAAAATAATATTTTTTCCTCTCCCACGGAAAATGTGAATCGTTATCTTTTTACTTGCTCTTTCTGATCATGTGGAATTTATTCTAGTTTGTTTGGCTTTTAGGTTATTTTTTTGGTTCTTTTTGCAAGCATCGCTCTAGTAAAGAGCCATTTTGTTTATTTGACTTTGTTTTATTCTTTTTGGAAAAAAAAGGAAAAGAAAAAAATATTCCAGGGATCTATTTCTGTTCCAGGAAGAGAGAAAAATGTGTTCTCCAAAGTAAAAACAAGTCGTACACAGCATAAGAGAGACTTACTTCACCATTTCTGCTGTACTTCGACCTGAAAAGGGTGGGGCTATTCTTCAATTTACTCAGACAAAAAATATAACTTCAGTCTTTCTGCCATCTGTTTTGAGCCGCATTATTTGGATGTAAGACAAAAAGAAAGAAAAGCAACGCATAACCATTAGTGGTATAATTGTATAATTTAAATACCCATAATATCTATAGAAATAAAAGAAAATACGAGGAAAACAAAAAAAAATATTTAAAAAATGCTTTAAACAAAGCAATGAGAGACTTTTTAATGCTTTACTAAGTTTATCCACTTTCTCGTTTTAAGTTAAAGGACTAAAGAATATGCCCATATTATAAAATATTTATATTTTCAAAACTAAAAGTTTAAATATCTTCTTTAAAATGTACGACAAAAAATTTAAAATTAAAAAAATACTCTTACTTTGAGTCTTTTAAGTTTTATAGAATTCCCTTTTTCTTAATAGTGCTTTAAGAAACTAAATACAAAATTAAATTTAACATATTTGTAACGAGCAATTTGGGTAGAGTTAAGAATCTTAAAACTAACATCTATTAACAAACAGCATTTATTACCTATTGACATCGGTTGCCAGGTATATCAAACACAGAATGATCACATAAAAATGCCAGATACAGTATCATAAGAATTTATCTGCTCCTAATACTGCAAAACTAGGTATCAACTCATCCATAATCTTGGTGCAAGTGTGAAAACTGATACTCATCGAGTATTCGAATTCATTCTGATGAGAAAAGAATCGATTATTGGCTGTATCAGCTGCAATCAAGTATCAGTATCAATCTGTGATTCATAACTGGAAACCGAATATGACTCAATATTATTAGAGCAGCGATTCTCAACCTGAGTGGTGCGCCCCCCCCCCTTAGGGGGGGCGAAAATACCTAAGAGAAAATATTATTTAAAAAAATTGATTAACTGACTGAAAGGAAAGCACACATACACATAGAAAACCGGTAATATTTCGACATATTAATAACTTATTAAAGTAAAACAACTTACTAAATCAAAACATACTAAATTAAAATAAATTCAATAATTATTAGTGACTTCCTGGGGCCTGCCTTGTAGAGCAAAGTTTTTCGAAGGAAGGATTAATATTAGAAATAGCCACTCTCAGTTCTGCCGACATCTATAGTTTGTTTTCAAAGTAGCCACAGCAGAAAATGCAGTTTCACAACAGTAGGATGTTGGAAATGGTAATAGAATGCGAAATGCCCTTGTTTTTAGTGCAATTAAAATCATCCTCTACTCCTGCCCAAAATTCAAATAGTGATTTATTACTAAATTGTCTTCTAGTTTCGCCATTTGTCGTGAAGCCTATGAATTTTTCTTCCTCATCAATTGAGAGTCTTTCAGGAGTCTTATGAAATGGATCCCTAACTCACTCGTAACTTGCTATCAGTTTGTAGTCAGCAAGAAAATACTTTTTAAGATTCTTTTCCAACATGGCTAAATGGTTTTCAGTGGTTACAAAAACAAAATTTACATGTTCTTCTTCATCCTTGTAAGTTTTACAATCATCCACATTTGCAAACATTGTTAGATTTCTGCTGACACTGCACATCTTCAGCTATATCACCAATTCGACGAGCAACAGTATCATTTGAAACAGGTACGGACTGCAATTGTTTTGTAAAATTATCTCCAAACATAGTTTCTACAATCTCAATTGCTGCTGGCAAAATAAGCTCTTCACCAATGGTGTGAGGTTTTCTACATCTGGCTATTTTTTATGAAACTTTGTAAGATTTAATTAAGGCTTTTTTATTCACAGACAAAATTTCTTTAAAAAATAATTTTTGCTTTTTTATATGATTTTAATTTTAATTCGAAGAATTCCCTGGGTTTGTTGACGTACTCACTATGAAGTGTTTCCAAATATCATTTAAGTTTATTAGGTTTCATGCTGTCTGCGGCCAACATTTTTGAGCAAATGATACACAGGGACCTTTCTTCTTCATTTACTTCAGTACTAGTAAACCCAAAATTTAAGCATCCTTGAGAATATTTTCTTGATTTTATTTTCGGAATCACGCTCGTCTGTGTACTTGTTGATGATTGACTGTCGTCTAATGCTCGCTTACTTCCGCTTAAAAATTTATCCATGAGTCTGCATAAATAGGCTGTCGTAAATATTTAATGTGGAGAATTGCAATTAATCCGAAAACATATATAACATACACATTCACGATATATTTGATAGTAATAGATGGTGGAATAGACTGGCTGGAATTGAAACTTGCGTTATCAAACATTTTCCTTCTTCCTATGAGGAAACATCTGAGCATGCTCGAGATGGCATCGGTCGTGTGGATTCTCTTCCACAAACATTACTTATTTTTTTCTCTTTTGTTTAGTCATGCTTCTGTATTATTTCTTTTATTATCAAAAAAAATGTATTCCCAGTTTCTAAATTTAGTTCACCCCGTCTAGATTAACTTTCATTAACGAATTTTTCTACTTTCATATTATTTTAACGTTATCTACCTGTTTGGCTTTCATTTCAAATATAGTATTTAAATTTTCTCCGCTTTCATTAGTTTTATCTGCCAAATGCCCGCTTTGCAAAATGCCAGATGTTGTTTCTCGCCAATGTCGGCTCGCTTTTACTCTTTTTCTGGCAGTTAGTTAAAAATAATTTAAAAACAGAATGCAAAATACTCAATATACATTATTGTTGTATACTTTTTATTGTCAGCGGCGGGGGGGGGGGCGAGTTGAAAATTATGATTGAAAACTGGGCCACGAATACTGAAAGGTTGAGAAACGCTATATTAGAGAGCTTACGGGTTTTCCATCTCTGTCTGTATTGGTTTGGCTTGATAATGCATATCTACTGGCGCTGTCTATACGCCAATCTGTACCCAAAGCTTTAATGGCAATGTAAAAAAAAATGCTTTCAAATGATTATGCCGAATTTACTGAAAGCTTTTGGCGTTCAGTGTTATTTTTGGCATTAAAAAAGTTTATATTCTTAGAGTTTAGACTTAATGGTTCGAAAAATGTCTCTTTTTCGATTCCGTTAAAAGATATCTAATAACTTAGTTAAAGAAATGAATATATTTACTTTCGTTTTGAATGCTAGGGTAGCTATTAAAATTCTTATATGGTGAATTTTAAAAACCTTATTACTATTATTTCATTTACTGAATTGTAAAAAAGGAAACAAAGAATAATAATATTGCAAAATATTTTATTTAAGTTAATAGGATTTTTTTAAATGCTGTATAAACATTGTAATAATTTTATATAAAATGAATCGAACTGAGGAAAAATTAATTTAAAATAAAATTATGCAATACTATATTTTGTAGGCTTATCATGATAATACATATAATAAATTCTATTTTTGCATAATAAAAGACTTTATAATGTATGATACTACATTTTTAATACTACTGCAGCTGCATGTAATTACTCCGTATATTAACTAGAAGATGTGTTAGTCTAGACTGGCTGTTATCCTGCTTACAATATCTCAAATCTGATTGGTTCGAATAAACGAAAGAAAACTCTAGCAGAAAATCTCAAGCACATTGGCAAAGTACTTAGGAAATTAGAAAACATTGTTATTTGCAGTACGGTTTAGATGTAAACATGAAAAGTTTTTTTTGTCGTGTGAATATTTTAAGTCAAATTTTTGAGCAGTAGCTTCTGAGGGTAAAGACCCCTGAGCACCCGAGGGCAGAAGTCCGACTTCTAGCTCATATGAAGATAGCATATCCCCTTTTTATAGGGGGGGGGGGCTCATTCACGCACCTCACAGAGAGAACAACCAAGCACAAACCAGTACTCGATCCCGGAACTCCTATATCACGGGGAAGATTGTATTTGGCATTGTATTACCGCGGAAATGCAATCCCAAATAAAAAATAAATGCTGGAAGAAAATATTAGCATACTTTTGCTCATTAACCTTTGATACAATTCAGTATAAAAAACATAAATAGAATATGAAGTTTGCAAACACATTGTCACATATAATGTTTAGGAATAATTAAATTAAAACTAATTATGTAAATCGTATGATCTACGTATCGTATAAGCCGATCTACTAAAAAATGCATTGTAAAATACAAAATTAAAAAATACTTTAAAGAAGAAAAGAATACACCATAAACACTTTATGGTTTGCTCGCATTTATTATTTGCACAAAAAAAGATAAAATAAACCAAAACAGTGTTGCGGGACTCGGTAGGTGAATATAATACAAGCACATTCATTAATGTTCTAACCTTTCTAACCCCTTTTAATTAGAATAGTTTACTGAGTATTGAAAACAGAATAACGCTTTTGAATACTTTAATGAATTTTAAAATTCGAGCAAAATAATAAGGAAAGCTAAAAGATTTTTAATTAATTCAAAGTCGTGAGGAATTATTTTACGAGTTTAAACTTTATTTGATGCAAAAAAAAAAAAAAAAACCAGCACGTTCTTCTGCTTATCGTTATTTCTAAGTTGTCTAAATTTCTATATTTCAATTTTTCGTTGGCTGGATTTTTCTTTTGGATAAGAAGTTTTGCAATGTTGTTTTAAATAGATTGCTTAGATCTGTCAGTGCTCTTGAAAGAAATACGGCATTATTTATCGCATCGAAGTGAATAACGTAAATAAGACTTACAAAGAAATCACCTCACTCGGGGGAATAAACAATAATAAAAATGATTCGGAGGAAAAACTCAAAGAAAAAGGGAAACATATATGCATATATAAATTTATTCTTTTTCCAGCTTCGGGTACATTTAATTTTATTTTAAGAAGAAAAGCACGATTCATTTCAAAAATAAAGTCAACTTCTTTGAATGCTTGTTGAAAAAGTCGTAAAATGCACGTCTTTTCCAAGATTAATTATCCTCTTTTTACGTGCTTTTATGCCTCACTCTTTGATGTTTGAATCACGAAATGTGAGATAAAACAAATAATGTTTATTAAATGATAAAAAAAAGAAAAATTTTATAAAACTTTTTCTTGAAAAGAGATTTAAAAACACTTTTTTTTTTTTTTACAAGAGCTAGCTTTTTTTGATGACAACTTTTTTATTTTCTGGTGATTTGAAGAAAAAATATTAATAATTGGATCATTTTGCAGAATTTAAAAAGAGGTTAAAAACTATAGGTTTTAGCTCTTATATTTCTTTCTTTTATCTGGAGTTATTAGCATAAAGGTTTCATGAATACTAAAATTTGCTTGAGGAACCATGTGAAAAATTAAGAACAGATTTGCATTTTATTAACTGTTTTTCCAGCAGATTAACCGCTAGGCTCAGTAATTTGTTTAGGATGTAACAAAGGCATATATTTTTATCACGTATAAGGTGAAAAAACTCAAAGCAAGTTTTTTTTTTATTTTGTGGATTGTAAATTATTGCAATTTTAACACTAAACATTTTCTGTTTAATCAGAATCAATAGCGAATTAAAAATGTTACCATATATATGTAAACCTATTTTTTCAACAGTTAAGTGGCCGAAAACGAGACACTTTTAAATTTTGAACTTCTATTTATTCCATTCGGGAGGCATATTATGAGCAAGAAGCGACGACGAAACGGACGTCCGTTCACATCGCGACACATGAGCAGAATAGCGAAAGAGACAGAAATGATTCAATGATTTTATAATGAAATTTTGATATTAATTTCTTTGACACATGTAGACTTAGGAAAGAGAAATAAAAGTATTTTTAAAAGAATGAGGATTTTTATCTCTTCATTTGGAAAAGGAAAAGATGCTGATTTCAGCAGTTTTACAGAGCGCATGTAGTATTAATTAAATAAAAGGTGGAATTGGATCAGGAAATAAGAGAGAATTTTAGAATGAAGTTAATATGGGTTAAATTAAGAAAAAAATTTGGAAATGAATTTATATTTAAATTAGATTTAAAAATATAATTACATAGATATGACTGTTAGGTTGATTATATGACCTGAAATTTAAAATTCAAAAGATTCTTAGCTCAAACAAAAATTCCTTCTTCAATTTGAATTTAAAATCGCTAAAAGCTACAAAATCACTGTATATACGTTGGTGGAAAATACATCAAAAGAATACAATGTAAGACACAAAAAAAGCTGTAAAATAAGAGGCAACTTATAAAAGGAGATGGACATCAAGTGGAACTATAACTAGAAAAATTCAGATATTAAAAAGGAATGACGTTACATGGAGTTTGTAACACCTTTGGTCTTTAATTCTTGGAAGTAATTTCTGAAGATTAGTAATGCATGCAAGGTTGCGGGATCCGCCGGAACTAGAATTTCATTGGAATTTCTGATCGAGTGAATGTCATAATTGTCATTTTGATCTAGATTCATACCTGAATACTTCATCAAAAGGGAAAATGTATTAGAATCTCGCTCTGATTGAATATCATCATTGGTATTTTAATCTAGCCTGAAGTGCGCATATAGATATAGAAAACAGCATAAACTAGAGTTACATCTCCTGATCGGTCCACTCATCAACCCCCAAGAATCAAATTGTCAATCTTTTCATGTCACTACATCATTCCAGCTCGTTTCGCTTACTCGCTATATTGAATGTATTTCTGTTAATGATGTGAAATGAGTTAAATAGTACATTCATTACGAAAACAAAATTTGTGTTATTTCAAATTACATGAAGTGCTAACATTAATGCTTCATCAAAGAGTAAAAAAAAAATCAAATCATTAATTTTAAAATTAAATTTTCTGATAACAGAAAGCGATATATGTAAGTGTTAGAAAGCAAAAATATATACTTTTGGGGAGTTAAAAAAATCTAAATTATATACTTCAATCTGAATCCATTTAAACATTGTTGGCGCACTCAATTGATTAATTATGAATCAGACATTGAATCGAAAGTTCTAACTCGTGAGAAATCTACTTAAAATTGTTCATGACAAAAACAGGAATTTTCAGCTACAAACGCGTTTTTTGAAGATTTGCCTTTGTGATTTTGTGTTTGTCATGATTTATTGTCACACAATAAGCCAAACGAACCGAAAATCACTTTTATTTGCATTTGAAAGTATATTAACTTCAGATGGAATAAGAAGTATTCTTGGTATCAAATATGTCGCACCATTTTCAGAATCAATACATTTAGCCTTTATAATGGTCACATTATAATCTGGCATCTATCAACAATTAAGTGAGTTTCACAATAGATCGAAAACTTCGCGCCGTGCGCAAAAACACTTAGCAATATAATTTTTTTCATTTCTTCTGGGTATTCTTATGAATAATTTTTTCTCGCTTTTCTGCAGTTTCGGTTTATAATCGAAATAACTCGACTGAAACTTATTTTTTCTTACTAGCGTTTTTTATATATCTTAAATTATTTTTTCTCTATAGATTTTGCGCCTCACTATATCAGCTGCGTAGTTTATACATAGCTCATCTTTAATTCAACAGAAAATCAGGAATTGTCATTCTTCACGATATTTTTCGGTCTCTTTGTTTCTTTTCCCCTTCCTATTAAGTTGTAGGAAGGGAAATTAAGCTGTAGTTGAAAGCTTAAATTAAGCTAAATTAAGCCATAGGAAATAATCATTTCCTATATCTTAATTTTAAGACAGTTTCGTTTTAGTAATAATAAAGAAAATTTCTTTCTATTTTATTTATTATTTTCCTTATTTGTCTAGTTAAATTAATCATTCATACAAAATCATTATTTCTCAGAAAAGAAAATAGAAATATTTTATAGTATTAAATTAGATGAGATCTCCTATGTGAATCAGAAATGGAGTACAGAAATAAACATTAAAATCTGTTCACTTAATCCTGTTAAATTGCAGAGAAATGTTTCTTATTAATTAGAAAAAAGTTTTGCTCTGTAAAATTAAGTTGTACTTTCATAAAATAACATGCGTTTTCCGTTTTTGAGCTGCATTTTGGTTTTGCCATCATTATGCATTAGACATAGAAAATATAAGAAAAGTTACTTTAAATTATCTTAAAAGTATTCTATAAAATTTTAAAATATTCAACAGTCACATCAGTAACATTAAGTATAGATATTTACCATCTGCATTTGGCCTAATAGGAATCCAATACCTTTATTCTGATAAAACTCTAATAACAAATAACTAGAAAATTACATTAAATTTAGATTTTCTATCAGCTTAAACTTAGTTGTTTATACTAAAATATGATCAGCTAAATGATTCCCAAGCGAACTCTCGGCCATCTGAAGCCATTTCCGGGGAATGTACGACAAGTTACATCCATTAGCAGAACAGAGATTGAAATAAACCAGATGAGACCCAAACCATTACTGTATAAATAATTCAACATAATGCATTTGATGGTTTTTAGTCCGCTCCGTCAATCTAATGATAGTGGGGGAAAGCATTTAATGTTTTCCGATATAAATGCATTAACAATTCTTTATACATTTAAAATGTCATATTTAAAGCAACTTAGCTAAAACCGACCGAAGATATAACGGCATTTTCATATCGACTATTTAAAAGGGAGAAATGTTAAAATTGAAATACGTGGCCTGGTTATCGCAAAATCAAAAATTCTCTGTTCTGCGCTTTTCTAGAGGAAATTTGGTCTTTTAATGACGGCAAAGCGAGACGGCTTCAACATTTTTCATTTTCCACTAATGACGATTAAGGAAACGATTAAGCATTTTAAAACGGATGTTATTTAAGTTTTTAGTAATTGCCAGATCGATAAAAGGTAATTTGCCCATATCTAACAAGGTTATTTTTTATATTTTATTTTAAGGATCCTTTTGAATTTTGTTGGAAATAATCAGACAAAAGGCAACGCTAGGGAAGTTTAAAGTACCTTTTGAAAGAGTTAAATTCCGCTCAACAGTTTGGTTTTCAGTGATTGCGATCGGAAATGGAATAGGAAATATCATCGTTTAGGAAAAAAATTACGTCATGTTATTCAAGAAAAGGAACTCGTGAATTGATTATTTTTACAAATATATATTTCACTGTAAAAATGTATAAAGGAACATTTAATTAAAAAAAAAAAAGATAAGCCTAGATCTCTCTAAACGATCCATGAAACAGAGTTTTTAAATGACATATATAGAACCTTTTGTATCATTCTTTTCAGAAGTGATTGGATTATAAGGATATTGGAAACGTAGTAGATAATCTTGTTTAAAATTATTTTCTAAAATTTATAAAAAAGCTTTTCATTTATAGAAAGTAGTATAATTTAAATGGTGATATGTTGATTTCATTTTAAGTAATGTTTGCTTCTACGTATCATTATATCATAATTTTGTCTTTAGATAAGCATATTCACGCATTTCCCAATTGAGAATGTATTTTATTAAATAATTATTCCTAATAAATTGAGACAGATCACAAAATCATATTGGTCGTAGTAAATTATTTCATTTTTTTTCTCTTCGAATTCTAGCTCACTCAGTTTAGAAGATAACTGATGATGTATCGGAACCTTTGTTTCCAATTGATTCTAAATGGTAAATGCTCAGGGAGGGGAAAGGAGGGGAGGCAAAGCATCTTAGCACTAAAAAATGTGGATTTCCATCCAGACGGATTCGTTCGCGAATTGTCAAGTACAAAATGCATATGTAATAAGTTTTGCTTTTATATAAAATGATAAGTGATAATGCAATTTATGTAGAAGAATATTTCTATAATATGCTTCGATTAATATATAAAATATGCCCTTGGCTTTATCTCTTTCATTAATTATGTAGGCAGGAAATCTTAGTATCCATGAAGTCATAATCACTTGCAAAATACTCATTGTAAGATTTGGGCTTTTTTTTTTAAATCATTTGCCATAAAGGTTTCATTTAGATATTTTAACTAAAGAAATTCATATTTTACTATTATATTACCAAAAAATTAATATTTATAAGCAGAAAATATACATTTTTATTTATAGTTAGTGACAAAACATTTTTATATAATAAAGAATTCATAATGATCCTCCATGTTTACTTTTAAAGAATATTCTTCCTATTATTTCACTGCAACACGTAAGAAACCATGGAATATTCTATCCTTTTGAAAAGTTGCTACAATTTTACCTGAGGCATGCAAACATCTTACATATGTTTCAGTTTGCATTGAAAGAGGAAAATATTTATAGCCCTCTCGTCGCAAACGCGCAGGCGAATTTATAAATTGTAAAATCCAGTCATCCGTTAAACTAAGTCATGCAGTAAGCAAATTTTCGGAAGGAAAGCCACAAAAAGATATCCCGTTGGAAATATTTTTGTTTTTGTTTCGATAAGTTTTTATAGTCCGCTGGTTCTTTAGATTTTCCATCCAAAACTCCTCAACATTACTAGAATTCCCACACTTAAATCCCATTCTTAAAATATATTAACATATAGTTTTGTAACAAGAGTAGGAATACTGTGCGACAAATATTGTAAATTTCAATCCTGGTCAGATGACGAGGATGATACTTTATCAGAAATCGTCACTAAATTTCAGTACGGGACTGCCGATAGATTGTTCGATCTCTGGAGTCAGAATTAAAGAATATCAAGTCCATATGCAAAATGGATAGGGTTTCGAACTTGGAACTGATGCGCCCATCAATCCTACACCTATCCCACTCATACAGGCTGTTCTGGTTCGGACGTAATTATAATTCAGTCTATAAATACCCTAATATCTGGCTCTGCTAAATGCAGACTTACGAGAAGTGATAAAGAAAAATAGCGGGAGTTTAATGGGTTATTCTCAAAACTAAAATTGACGATACTTTACATGTAATGACCATAAACTCTCCCAAGTGTACAGCAAAAGTTACAAGGTCATAACTTCCACCACTTCTGCATTATACTGAATTTTAAAAAAAATGCATGAACTGTATTGTTGTCGCATTTGATATGGCAGATGATTGTTAAATTGAAAAATGCTATTTATGATTCATCTCCTGTTACAATTGATTCAAAAAATTTTAATCATACTTATATTACAAATTCCTATCTTCTAATTCGAGATGCTTCAACATCGAGGGGAACACTGTATATAACTCCTAAAAAGGGAGTACATCACTATTAACAAAATATTTTTATGACTTCAGAAGATCTTTGAATAACTTACTTTTAAGACAGTTTCCTATTTTTAAGTCGAATATTTTTTTCTTTTCTTTCTTCCAGTAAATATACATGCATTTTAAAAGTTAGAAATCATTTTTCTGATTAAAAAAACCCCCGAAGAATGCCACAGATAGTAATACAAGTTTTCAACCAGCGGCCTTCGCTGTAACAGCGAGCATATGTCCCACAATCGGCGATGAGCTTATTCATCAGGCAACTCCATTATTATTGCAGCGTTACGGGAAGTGTCATCTTGTTTATCATCGCTAAAAAAGAAGGACCCCACAGAGAAGTATGATGCTTCTACACAAGTTTTAAATTATTATAAATAATGTTGCATTGTTATTCATTGATAGGTTTTATGCATTTGAAAAAGAAGTAGCCGTTACTAATGCATACTAAAACTTCATTAATTTTTTAAGCTCAATTTTCTTAATAAAATGCAATTAATTTTTATGAAGTAGCTTAATTTGTGTGAGAAATGACTACGTTTAAAAGTCGATTTTCTGAGAAATTACGAATTTTTTTAATTCATATTCTTAATTGTTAGAAAGGGTTTCTTTAAAAAACTGTAAAAGTTTTACTTCTTTGTCTATTTTTAGGAGGTTAGACAGGTTTTTCTCTTTGCACTTACATACGTTTTAATATTATTTTATAACTTTGGATGATATTTTCTCTAAGTCTAATCTTTGATAGAGTTTCTTATGAAAAGCATCATGAAGTTTAATGCATATTTTTGTATAAATATGTGTAATAATTCCTCAATATGTTCTATCATTCCTGAACTAGAAAATAAGTAATTGATTCTTTAAGAAATAATTTAGAATTGTTTTAGTGCTTAACAATGGGAAAAAAAATTGAAAATTTCGTATTATTTATCCCGTTGAATCCGAATAATTAAAGAATGGAATGGAGAAACGCAGCTTATTATTTAATTCAAGAGCTAGATGATATATTTATCAAACTTTCTGCAAAACCTTAAACAAATAATTTTATAAAGTCTAAATTAAAAGATTTTTTTCCTTCATACCCTTTTTTAGGACCCGCCCCCGATATTTTCCCAATTTTTAAATAGTTTTTGTCCTTTAACTATTATACTTTGGTTTCATAGATGTTTATTTTACAATCTTTTTTATGCGAATGTCCAAAAATATAATTATTAAAGTTTAAAAAAAAATCATCCCGAACGCAGTCATATACAGTAATATGACGAAAATATTCAAGCACATGAAAGTTAACAGATGTTAAAAATAAGCAGAACATAATGCTTAAAAAATAGTTTATTATAAACGTCATAATTGGCAAAAGGCCCAGGAAAATAACTACGATTTCCAAACTCATCTCCGTTAATTGGGATATCTTAACAAAATTTGACTTGACACGAATTTAAGGAAGTACGGAGATTGAAAGAGGAAAAAATATTAGATTATGTCCCGCTAATCTCATTTTCGCGCAATTTTCCTTGCCTTTTGACCGATGATATTAAACAGATTGGTAAATGTTATTTATAACGAAGTTAATAAACTTCGCTTGATGGAAAACGTGTGTGCTGGACTGAAAGGAGAGTTTCAGCGCAGACAAGAGCAGAAATGATAAAGTAATGAAGGCAATTTATGACCGATGAAATTATAAAAGAGATAGGACAATTAATTAGTGAAAAATAAATGAATGTGACTTTATAGTATGCTTGGCAATTTGACATCATGGGGATTAAGTGAATAATGTGTTGAAGATGATAAATTCAATAAAAAGTTGATTTCAATTTATGTAGTTCCGATTATGAACGTTTTCTTTATATAAAATTACCATAAAAACAAAGTCTGTGTTATTGTCGAAACGGTGTTAGCAATTATTAAGAAGATCAAACAGTTTAAGAATTTTGAATACCAATAAGAAAGGAAGGCATAAATAAGATGAATAATACAAATATGGATAAATGGAACAAAAGATGCAAACAAATAAAAAATAATATTTTCTTGATGAAAGAAAACAGAATTAACAAAAAGGAAATCTGTCTAAAATTTCTTGATACAAAGAAGCAATCGGATGAAATTCTGATATGATTTGTTACGTCAAACATATATTAACGATAATATGTATAAAAGCTTTTGTTCATATTCTGAAGAAAATGTCAATAACATATGTCTCCATGCTTTGAGGTTTTATGGAATATAGTTAACTACTAGGAAAAGAAAAATTTTACCAGAATAATCGAAGTAATAGTTTATGCAGTTCTGCGTACAAGAAAAAAACAATTTTTTCATACATAAGTAAACTAAAGTACGAAAAGAAAAAAAAATTGTTTCATACATAAATAAACTATACTATGGAAAGTTTTTGACTGAAGTGAGCTACGACCATGAAACCATTTTGAACAACGAAATGTCACAAAAAAATTAAAATGCAATTTCTGGATTCCTTTTCTGTAGTAGTCGTTATTTAGAAAATACAAGGTCTTTATTTGTCTAAAAATGGAAATCCTTATTTAAGTAATTCTGCTTAGTTAACAGCGGAAAATACAGAAATTAATTAAACGTCTTTGTCCATGGAAAGTGGTTAACAACGATTGAAACTGTCATTTTTGTGAGTGTTTAAGTTGGGGGTCACATAAAAATGGTATTAAGTAAAATTAAAAATATTTATTAAAAATTTTAAATAATTAATCCTGACACTGAATTTAGATTGGAATTACATTAAAATTATAGTTATTATTTTTTATCGCGATACGATTGGATTTAACAAATTATATTCAAAATATAAATATAGTTTATAAAGTTCATTCCTTATAAAAATAGCTTTTAGTATATTCACTATAGCCGTAACAAACTATTTGCTTATACATTGATAAATAACACATGATTTTTCAGAGTTTAAAATAATCAGCAAAAACTAAAGCAAGTTATCAATTTTCTATAATAATTTTAAAATTCTATTCATAAAAAATACGATTTTCTTGCAAAGTATCAACTTTTCAGAGTGAAAAACCTATTCTTCAAGTATTCTGATATATTAAAAGAAAGAACATTTTTTTATAAGTGTAACATAATTCTAAAACGGATCAATGCCATAATATTCTTACAAGAACAGAGAAATGCAATTGCGTACCCTTGGTTTCATAAAAAACTTCATTCTTTTAATTATTTCCAGCATTCATTTCAAAGAAGGGCATTTTATGCATATATAAGATCATCTTATTCTTATATTTCAAATAGATAGCATTTTATGATAATCATTCTCAGTTGAATTTTAAAGAGAAGTTTTAATTCCTCATCTCAATTTCTTCAGTTATGTGAAAATAACTTTTTTTAAAGTAAAGAATTTTGAGATTTAAAAAAAAATGAAACAAATACAAGAAAAAGGGATTCAGTTGTATTGTTTGGATTAAAATGCACAAATATATAAAAATATATTAAAAAAAAGATTCTCTTAAATTATGTCAAAATTTGCATGTAGAAATTTAAGTGCTATATATTTTCGAGCATTTTTTTTGAACATTTGAAAGCAATTTAGAGAGTTATATCCAAGAAAAAAATGCAGCCAAAAATGAAATACATTTTTATAAATTCCCTTTTATACAAGAAATAAAAAAAAATACATTTTCCGAAAGCAAAATAATATTTACGCTGAATTTTTTTATATTCAACAAATGAACATTTCAATCATTTTAAGTATAAACTGCCTGTAAAAATTCCTTTCTTTTTAATTCTTTTTAACAGTAAAATTTAAATCAAAGGTAATATTTTTTTCGTACAAAATATGAATTTTAATTTTATGAAATACGTTCCACATGTTTAAAAGAAAAATGTTTCTATAAACAAGGAACTTCATGGCCTTAGTAATATGTTTTTTTTTCTTTTTTTTAGTGACTATTAAATTCTTGATTTAATGGTAGAAAAACAAATTTAATTAATCATCGGAAGCTTAAAAATATATTTTGGAAACATAACCAAAAATAATAAAAACCTCCGAAAAACATCTGATAGCGGGAATTTTTTCTCTCAAAAACCATATTTAGTACTTTTTCCCCAGCCAGTTTCTTTTCAATTTAAAGGAAAGAGGGGAGGGGAGGACTTTTTGGAATCATGAATAATAACCTCCTTATCTAGATTATTCTCTTCGTCTTGAGTATCATGTAAGGATGCCAGACTGTTGAAAGCAGAGAAGCAATATGCCAAATTCCTTCCTTTTCCACGTTGTTATGACAACGGGGCTTTAAATTAGATGCCATTGGTGGCAACAGACGGAAAGAAAAAAAAAAGAAGAGGGAGGGTTATGTTATTTTTATTTTTTAAAGGCGAGGGGAGAGAATGAAACAAGATATTTTTTTTTTCATCTGTCGATGTATGCCCGGAAAGTTCTTCTGACGCATTTAAATTGTCACTTACAATTCATGTCAGTCAAGCGTTGTATCAGCGATGTTTTCGTGCTTTGATTTTTAAAATAGATAAAAAAAGTATATAGGCTTCGTTTTGTGCTTTCTTATTTTAGGAAAAGAGGGTTATGATTGGAATTATTGTTCCACTGCTTATTTTAGATGACATTTATAAGTAGTCATATTGGAAAGAAAAACGCATTACAGGAGTGCGAAGATTACTGATTTTCTACTTAATAAATCTTTGAAATAGGGATATAATCTAAAGAAGAACCCCATAGAAATAATTAATGTGACTTCTTACTTTATATACAAAAATAAGTTTTAAATTCTTATTTCATTATTTTTTTCTCTTATTAACAAGATAATTGATGATAAAACAGAAAACACAAGTCTAGGAATTATTGCACCATCAGGGCTAATAGATAATTCTGGAGGATTTAAAAAAATCGACATAGAAGTTCGTGAGATGGAATGCTGCCCTTTCTTAATTATGATCTTAAATGTGATTCAAAATTGAAGAAGTCAGTAAAAAAAAGATTTAATGCATTTCGTGCAAATGTAACATTTGAAACTTCCAACCTTTTCAAAATTCATATATTAATATCTTCGACTGTTTTAATGGAGGCACGAATTTTTAATTTAAGTAATTGATATCCATGTGTGCCACAATATTCGAATGCTTTGCAAGAATAGAACACGGAGTGAGGAAGAAATGTGTTAATATGTTTTTTCCATTTAAATTAAATGCTTTATTACATTTCAAGTGCATATTAAATTGTGATTCATGATGGCATTAATCCTCCACAAAAGCAAAATGTTATACATGAGCTAATAATAGTTGATTTTTCATACATAGCAAATAATGATGAATTTTAAAATTTAATGTAACATATAACACGTTATTTATAGGACTCTTGATAAATTTATATAAATGCAGCTGAACTTTAAAAACTATTTTGTATGAATCATAAAAATTTCAGAGAAAATGGAATAATTCATATGTTGTAAAAATATGACTTGCTATTATAAAAAAAAATTGACGAATTTTAGTTTGTATATATAAAAATAGACTTTTTATTATTTAGATTATAATCTATTTTGGGGATTTTTCGATATAATTAATTATTATAAATATTAAAGAATCATCGAATATAAAAAAATTACCACAAGGTGGTGTTACTGGTACGCAGCTAAAATAATCAATTTAATGATATCTGCTCTGCTTATATAAAACGAGATACATATGTAAATTTTTAAAATTCTAGCAAGTTAGAGATATAAGTGAAAAAATATATGTTGTATATGGAATACAAATATATAATTAATCAAATGAAAACCTATGTATTCAAAATTATTTTAAGCGTGATTATATTAAAAATGCTTTTTTTATGAATAGCATAAATGAATTGCGGAGATGATGAAACATTTTGATGTTTCTCACAAAATGAACCGACGTAAATACTGCATTCAGTAAATTATTATTTCTTTCTCTCTTTTCACCGGTATTAAATATTTTTTCATCTTTATCAAAGATTTGAAAACTATCGCATGTTTAAAAATAAAAAATCTAATTTAATGAGATGCTAGGGTAGGGAGATTAATTTTGTCAATGAGTCTGTTGCTTACATGGAGTTTCTAGAGAAATAATTACAATCATCATTAACTAAAAGAAGGATAAAAAAATGTTGATAATATAAAAGCGCGTGAAAGGGAAAATATGAAGTTCTCGCCGAGAATAATAATAAGCTAAATAAAAATAGATTTTAATAATATAGTTTTATTTACTATGCTTAAAAGTAAAAATATTTTTAATTTAATTGATTTTTTTTAATATTTAAATAATAATACATTGTTTTTCAAATCTTGAAATTTGAAATTAATTTTTCTCAAATTAACTTTCAGAAAGTTTCAACTCTAATTAGATTAATGAATTAATCAATAGAATAAATAATAAAATACTGTATTATCATCGAGATAATGCAAAGGTGCGAAATATCAACGCTATAGCACATTAGAAAAATGAGCAAAAATTGGTGGCAAAATTCCTTTTTTTATAAATAAGAAACAAAACGGATTAAATAATACTCTTTAAAATGATTCTCATAAGAATTACGAATATATATGCTTATCATGCTCCAGATTTCTTTCTAAGTCACTTGATACATATCATCAGTATTTTACACCAGATAAATAATTAAATTTTCATGAAAAAAATAAACTTTTTAAATTTGATATGTCATACTTTTTAAATAATATATGCGATTTGTAATCTGATAAGGTTGTCAGGGTTTAGATGAATATATGTATATTTTTTATACTACCGCCAGTATTAATTATTTCCATGAAATCATGGTAACTTTATCCAAGATGAATGTCTCTGATATTAAAGAAAAACATTTAAAGAAACTTTTCCTATTATATTAATCAAAATTATTGTGTCAACAAACCGCTTTTTAAAATAGAAATAATTAATAATTCGTTGAAAAGAATCACTGTTGTGTAAACAGGATGAAAAGGGCTGTTTCTTTCATTCGAGCTTCCCTTTTTTCCATAAAGTTCGCCCTATTTACAGAGAAGACCATTTTTCGTGATGAAAACATTACTACCTTTTTTGAAAAAAAAATGTTAAAATGCTTCATGCAAAAGGAATTCGTATTTATGCGAGTAACATCATTTGTAATAGTTTTGTTTGGTTATACTTTAGTTGGCTCATATTTTATGCTGGAAGAAATGATAGTTAGTGAAAGAAAACGTTTAATGTATTACATGAATAATTTCATTTAGCTAGTTTTTGTTATCTAGCTTTTGTCACTTCGAATGTAGTTTGCTTTATATATATATTGACCATTGAATATATCAAATTATTTATTTATTAAAGTATGAAATTTGTAGTTTGTGCTAAAAACATAGTTTGTGATAAAAATTTTAAAGCTTACATTATCGAGAAAAATTATTTTGAATGATTACTCATTGACAAACTCCATTTAAAATATAATAGATAACATTGATTACGAATATAAAGAGTGATTAGAATATTCTGTTCTTTCCTGTGTCTTATATTCAATTTAAGATAAATATAATAAACATGAATGGTTGCAATATAAGGTGACAATAAAAAAATATAGCCGATATATGATATCTAAAATCTGTACTGTTCATCCAGAATAAATAGATTTAGTTATTATTTGAGTTAGATGTAGATGTTTGAAGAAATGCGCTAAAGACTGCGTTGAACATTAATAATATAATGCCAATATTTGAAGTGATTGATGTAGACGAAAACAAATTTCTTAAAATCTCTTTTATAAGCGATTATATATCCTATGAGGAAGATTGTTGACAGAAATATGAGGATTGTAACTTGGCATGAGGAATTTACATAACTTCGCGTTTAATGGTGTCTTTAAATGGGTAAATTTCATACATTCGGCATGAACACTTTATATTTTATATATTCCCAGATACAGAAATGAATCGAATGATTTGCTGTCTTTCGAAATGAAAAGCTGCACTTGCATTATTCTGCTATCAAATAGCTGTTGCCGCGTTCAACCTAGCTGCGGCGGTGGCCTGGTGTTAGGATTCCGTCTTTGGAACGAGAGGGCTCAGGCTCGAGCCCTGGTTTCATGAAGGAACAATTGTGTACGCAGGTCTGGTACTAATTAAATTCGGCGGGGCCAAACGTCCTCCCGTTAGTGTGGTGCGGAAGCTTGGTGCGAGGGTTTCTGGCCCTAGCATCGCCCTTGTAATCCCACCGTGGTGCAAAATTATGGGACCCTTCCTAAAATAGCCGTATTGTTGTTTTGAAACGGAACGTTAATGTAACTGAACTGAGCAGCCATATTTGTCATATGCATGTCACTGCATCTTCAGGCACCGGGCCGCATTGTGTTTATTTTTCAGCACAGCACAGTTCTGGGAATTCTCAGTGAATATAGTTGCCAGTTAAAGGGAAATGAATTTCATTCATCCATAATATCTACAAAGCAATATATAACGCATCTTCAAATCTAATGAGGAATGGAATCTAAAACTTTTGTTGGTATCTCTTCCGGTCACACACACACACGCACTATAGAAAACTATAGAAGAAATCTATAGAAAACACTCAAAATACAGATCGTCGAATAATGAGAACGATGGTTTTAAGTACATCCAAAACATAGAAACTTGTTTTGCAGTTTATATACAATATGCAGTCATCATATTAGCATGCACTTTTGCAACTCATTCATTTTTTCTATCGATAATTTTAACCAAATTTGGTGCAAGTTTCAAGAAACATGGACCTCGTTTTTACCTAAGATTGATACGTACTGCATCCTCGGCATTTTTTCCATGTATATACTAAAGATTCAATTATTTCATCAATAAGCAATTTATTATATCGTGCTGTAAAGGAGTCCTCTCGCGGAAACGTGCCGACACTTAATAGGAGAAATGACCTTAAAACACTATATTTATTAAGATTTCCACAAACAGACATCCAATTCCATATAATGTGAGTATCGTAAGAAACATTGCTTCTCGGTCTTCCATAGTTATTTAAAGAGCCTATTTTCTTTTCCCTTATCCCACCGTTTTTGTGGTACGTGCACCATCCCGTTTTCATTACATTGATCATTTTGTGATGATAAAACAGTGGAATTGGTCTCCCCTCAAACTTCCTCGCATACTCTCTAATACATTTGTCAAGTCAGAGAACGCCTGACATAGCACCGACGTACAAGAGTTAAGAAATATGAACTCTTGGTGAGAATTAAGCATCTTTAATGAATATTTTTTGTTATCTAGGCGAATTATTTGACAATTAATTCTAGGTATGCAGGCAATAGTATCCGAAAATGAATTGGTTTTTTAGACACATTTTTCCCAACAGATAGTTACAAAAATTTGACAAAGAACTACATTTGTAGTCGCAAAAATATCACATGTCAAATTTGATATAGTTCAATTATTTCTTTTTATTGCATTTACATATTTTTTAGATTATCTCTTTCTGCTTCTTTTGGATGGTAAACTCCTTGTTGGATTTGGCTTAAACTTTGACAGGTGTTACACTATAGACTGTGCATCGAATTTCACTCATCTAGCTCTCTTCGTTTTGTAGTTATCATGGTAACTTGTATTCTAACGTCCGTAAATATGGAATTCTTATGAGCGGAAATTACTCAGAAATACTGACAGAAATATACAAACTTGATGTGAAAACTGTATACCAAAATTCAACCGCCTAGATCAAAAGAATTTTGAGCTATCTTCGTCACAGACAGACAGACGGGTATTTTCCAAAAATGTAATTTTCTGTCTCAAGGAGGTCTAAAACGTGGAGATTTATCAAAATCTCGAATTCGAATTTTTTTGTCGTTTATAATACTTTCTCTTTACTTCGTATAAAATTTAATTAAGTAACAGCCTGAATTGAAAGCCAAAACAGGTTTGAAATGTTGATCCCGGAAACCAAAGATGGCGGTTGCTTCTCGACTGCAAGCATGGGCCTGTTTGAATTTTTTCAGAGAGTAAAACTAATGAAGCGGAATTTGCTGAATCACCTGTCGAACTTCTAGAAACCAATTAAATGAGAAAATTCATCTTCCTTGTCTTTCAACACTCTTATATTAACTCTAAGGAAATGAACAATTTGGATGGAAATAAATGATAAATAGCTCAGCACTCCCACCTCTTACATTCGCCATCAGCCAACCCAATCATCGAAAGGAGCAAATTTACATGAGATCATTTACCAAAATTGTTTCCACCCCAAATTCATACTCTTAAGGATCTCCGCTTATGAAATCTAATCCCAAACAGCTGATCAAAGGAAATTTAAAATCACTTCCTTTCTACGGTGGATGCACGAAGATATAAAACATCCGGCCACTACTTCTGGAATGGCTCATTACTACCACGCGCCGTTCCCAATACATTATCTTCAGCACAAAAGACAACATGGCGGAAATTCCACACACCTGTTGCCAAACACCGATGCATCAAAATCTTTTATTCCGAAAGTGCTCTTCAGATGTATTTTCTCCCGTCTTATGGTGAAGAGATATCTTTCTTAAAATAGAAGGCCGGATTGTGTTCCGTCAGATATGGAAGGTATTATGGTAAACTAGGGGTGGAGGGATGTAAAGAATGGTGATACCTTAGAGAATTCGTCTTTTAAATTTAAAGAAACTGACAACGGAGGCCGTCAGATTTCTTTATTGAATGCTACTCAGTTTGTTTTGTTATATATTTTATTTATTTTCAGTCTGCTAGGGAAGATACACTTTCCTTTTCTGTAAATAGTAAAAAAAAATTGTTACAATGCATAAGCTTTTAAACGTTTAGTTGTTCTACGCATTATTATTGGAAAAGCATAATCCTAAAAAAATAGAAAACTAAATTCATTTGTTATTTATTAATTATCAAAGGCAAGCAATTTTTGTTTTCGGATATATATTAATCTGCGAATAGTCTTAACATTTCTAGTTTAAATTTACGATGAGATCTTCTTTGTTTCCAATTTTCTTTTATAAAATCATCAATCATATGAGTATTTGCATTGACACATCGTAATTTTGCTGCACAGTACGGATATTTTATAAACAAGCGTTTGTTTGAGAATGAGTTTATTACATTTAATTGCATTGATAAATTCTGTATATGAATTCTATACATTTTGCAACACGTATTTTTGGGATATCTTGATATTTTTTATATGTTCCTTAAGATTTTTTTAGTTTAACTTTGCAATTTTTAATTTTTATTTTTTTGAAAAAGAAATATTAAATGTGTGTACACTAATTTTAATTTCCTAAT
>JAPMOR010048592.1:27664-73031 GCA_026543865.1 Argiope aurantia | reverse complement strand
TTTTATTTTTCGAAATAAGTATTTAAAAAAGTACTGCCGTTTTCTTTTCTTCAACATTTCGGATTTTTAGAATACAAAATAAATGGTGATAAACTCTATTAAATGTATTACAATAATATTATTAAATATAAGGTATTTTAATTACCTTATATTTAATAATATTATTAAATGTAATGTAATATTATTAAATATAACGTACGAAGAAATACACTAGATGTAGAAGTACAATTAAAAGTTTTACTACATGTTGAATAAATTAATTTGCTGTAAGTGAGAGAAAAGATAAAAAGCATTAAAATTTTAATATTAAAGGAAATTTTACATAAAATGGATGTCATTATAAATATTTTTATTGTAAATAAATGATAAAAACAAGCTGAATTCTGATGTTGCAGTCAACTATTTTTTAACTGTTTTTTAATTGTTTATACTATTAATAAAGAATTTAATAAATTCATTTGTGAAAACATCTAAAAGATTGATAACTAGTTAAGAAAATTTTTGTTGAAGAAAAGATAAACATGGTAATGACATAAATTAACATAAAAATGAATCTAATTTTATAAACATTTATTAAAGCCTGATAAAATTTAAAAAAATCTTAAACAATTCATACTGTTAATATTTTTAACTAAATAATCATTTTCACGTTTGAAAATAACTAAAACACCAATCATAAATTACGATACTTCATATGGTTTAAAGGAATTTTTTTTTACAGTATTAAATTCTGAACATTACTTTCTTTTTTTCCATGCATTATGATGAAATACGAAACACTGAAACAAATCAAACAATCTATTCCCCCCTCCCCCCAAAAAGAATAGGATTAAACAAATTGCATCTATGATGTTACATTGATGCATTTATTTATTTTCGGAATTTTCATTCCATTTATTTTGATGATTAATTTTCAGGAAATACCAATAACAATTAATGTCTTTTCTGTGACATAATAGAAATTGCAGGAAGAATAATCTGAATTAATAGTTATCGAAGCTTACGGAATGCAGACCATGTGGCCTTGTTCTCATGATAAATCATTCAAATCATTTAGAAGACATTATGACAATACATTTGTTCCATTACTATAATTCAATCGTACGTCGCTTAGAACAAATGTATAAAAGATAACTGTAGTCGATATTGGAGTCAGGACAGCTTCTTTTTCCTTACAGACATATAAATGTTTTCGTGTTATAATAAGGTTGAAAACACAATAATTTCATAATTAAAACTGCAAAATGCTTATATTTTGTATAATTTTTTAGAAAATTATGTTTTTTTTGCTTTTTTAATGAGAGAAAAAAGTTTATCTGTGAATCTTGTAATCAGCAATTAACTTAATTATTATTAGCAATCAACTTAACAAGTTTGTTCTTTATAAATAATTATATAAAACAGAAATTAATTGTAAAAGAAAATATATAACATTTCAAAAATTTATTCATCATGAGTAATGATTCAAAAGAAAATATATGACATTTCAAAAATTTATTCATCATGAGTAATGATTCAAAAGAATTTATATATTCATTACGATTGTACTTTTCATAATAAACATGAAGAACACAAAGCTTACAACTATATTTTCAAGAGACATGATTTTTTTTTATGTTTGAATATACAAAAATGCGCCAGGTATTGAAAAGATCGTTACAAGGAAGGAAAGAATTAATAGCTTTCAAACTCCTTAAATATTGTATTTAAATTTTACTCAATAATTTTAAATTCTGATTTTTGTTTCTCTTTCTGAGCAACGAAAACAGTTCGATTCATTCGATATATTTTGTATAATTTATAGACTCGACTTTCTCTAATAATTCTTAGGTCCTTTTCTCCGAATCTCCAGCTGCATTTCAAAAGCCTCTTTTCTTATTTTTTTAATTAATTTAAATCACCTAAATAATTTCCTTTTTGAGTTGAATTTTTTTCTTTTGATGTCTTTTGATCTTAACGGCATGTGACAAATATTTTTGGCCTCAGCTGCAATTTTAGTTCCTTTGTGGTTTCAAGGCAAATGGAATTTTCGGAATACTTCAAATAAGCAACAGCATTTTGTTGATTTTTAAAAGAATGTTCTTTTAAGATTTCAATTTCAATTCTTTTATTACGAGGAAATCCCCTTTCTGAATCAGTTTTTCTCATGAAAAATTATTAAAAGTGCCTGTATTATTTGCTTAAGGCTTTTTGTTTTTCTAAATACCCATACAAGAAATTTACTTTATCTAATATTTTGGTTCATGAGTTTGTTAAACATTGTAAGGTCTTATTTCATTAGACATTTTATAAAAAATATATTAACTCTTTAAAAAATTCCTGTTTATTATCCATTCTACATGATTAAGTAATTAAAAAATTACCTTCATTTAAAAATGCATGCAATGTTCTTATCATTTATATTTAATCCACAATTAAAAAAAAATCAATATACCTTCATGCTCAATTTTTTTTTCATGAACATAAAAAAAGTATTTTGGAAAAAAAAGTATTTCTAATAAAATACTCATTTCACAGAATTAACCACCTTATAAGATTTTTAAAATTTTCTTCAGAACAATTCAGCATCTTTCTCCCCATATGAGAAAACCTGCTTTTGGCATATTGTGTCTAGAATTTTAATTAAGTCGCATTCCATCAATTATAATGGAAATGACGCAAAAATCGCGTCTAACGAAAGAAACCATATTAGGCTTTCGGTTATGAAGCCACACGTGAGTTTGCGCTTTCATTGAGAGCAAAAGTACAAAAGAAACATTTCCTGGAACATCCCAAAATCTTTTCTAATTTTAGCTGAATGATATCCCTCACCCCCTCATCCTTTGCTTTCGCTGAAAAGGGAGAGACGGTTGCAGTTAGGGACGTCTTTCCATCACCCTTCGCGTCATTGTTATCCAGTCTTCTTTTGAGTCCGTCGGGTGAGTAATACAGCCTGGAATGGGGTGAAATTCCAGGATATCTGTTTCATTTAACACCCCTCAGTGGTGAATGGGGGCTGATAAAGATAAATGGACGCATTTGGGAGATTGTCTCGTTTCTCCAAATGTTTAGCGTTTAGAGGATAATGAAATAAGATTATAAACTTGGCGATGGTCAGGAGAGAGTAAAATACCATCGAACGCTTCAGTTTAAGAATAATCCGCATAAAGAGAGTTTAAACAAAAAGTGTTGCAAAGTATTGAGTTAGCTTGCAAATTTCGGCTTAAATATGGTTTCTTTTTATTTTTGCTTATTTATTTATTTTATTTTGCTCTCTAGCACACACTTTCGTTTATGAATAAAAATAAACGCAGTTTTCAAGAATTAAAATTCAGAGATTTAAATGAATTCAAAACACGAAGTTCACTCCTCGAGTTCGAAAGAAGAAGCAAGCCTTTAATCTTTACAAAATTGCATTTATCTACTCCTCCTCGGTGCCTCTACACTAAGGAGGATCGAAAGAGTATTGGTTCTATCAAATCACAATAGATAATAAAAGGTATCTAGTAATCAACATATCAATCTTCATTTTTTCACTTCAGTTTCACTCCAAATTAGATTTCTTACAAAATATTCCAGATATTTTATTATTACACTTTCAGGTAGGTAATAATAATTAATTATATTGGTTATCATTATTTTAGCTACACTGAATTAACAACTCTTTTAAATTATATATGATTACTATGTCATAAAATATTAAATAATTTTATAACCATTAAAAATAAATACACCTATGAGGACATCCAGCCCCAGGCCTATCATGGGCATTAATTTTATTTACTTATTGCATCGGACATGTTTATAATCAATCTCGAAAGATGGCTTGATAGTTTGATGGGTAATTCTAGCTCTAATAAATCCATCTTGGACAGAATTTCCTCATAACTTTATTGGAAGCCTCAAGTATTTTTTCTTTCACACCCCTTTAAATTGTCTGAAAAAGACAGAAAAAGGTGCAAATAAATAGAAGACAATTTTTAGATGTCAGATAGTCATCAGATATCATGTTTAAGGATCATTCTGTTATATCACAGTTTTACTAGTTTTTAAATGTCAATATAACCTTATCACTGCTAATATTGCTGAATTCCAATTTAGAGACATTTCGCTGAAAGATAGAATCCAAGGTGTATTTTAGTTCATACCTTAAGCATAGCAAGAAAGGTCTTGTTCGGTGTAGGACAATGGGAACTTTCATGATGGATTGCGTTTAATATGAAACCACATGGTGAATATATTTATTATGAATCTAGCAATTTCCTTAACATTTTTAGATGGCTTTTTCTACTTATGTAAAGTCAGCTAAATCGCTTGGAAGCTCAGTTCATTCAGCTAGAGCCAATTTTCCAAGATTTTTATTATTATGGATTGCAAAAGAATTACTTGAAATGACCGTCATACAAATAAACAATAGGTAATTTGAACCATGCTAATATTATTTCCGAATTTTTTTAAATCACAGAAAAGTTTCAATAACCTATGATGAATGCTCGGAATTATTCAATAGTTTGACAATTGATCCAAAGAACCTTGAGAACCAGATATCTGGTCTATCCAAGCATTTTTCATTTATATCAAAGAAAGCATAAGAATCAAATTAACTCATCATGAAATGCAGAAGATGTGGGTGGCAATCTTCATTCAAAGAATGCATAAACGAATCGTTTTTGTTCGATATTTATAATAACAATTCCATCTACATTTGTGTAAAAACTATCAGTGGCCATGGAATACTATTGTTGTACATTCTCTAATTTTTCAACTGAAAAATAATGTTTCAGGGCACGTTGATACCTCTGATGTCTATGAATTAGTTATATACTTTCCAATAACATACTTTCATTCTATGAAATAATTTGTTCATCCTCAAGAATTTATCGTATTTCGCTATTGAATATCAAAGATTCGAAACTTAAGTTTCGAGACTAATTATAGTGTATTGAAATTAAACGGGAAAACTTTTGCCTTTATCTGGTAATACGGGTGCTATTACAATGAATTTGCCCTTGGGAGAAAACTTCATGCTGTTAAAGAAAATTGGAACATGATTCTACGCTTCTACTAAATAATTATTTAATTGCTCAGAGAACATTTCGATACAATTCTTTTCAATTATAAAACTCTCGTTTTCTTAAAAGAATGCACTAAAATTACTTATTCATGATAACTAGGCTGCAACAGCAATGTTGCAATTTCTCATCCATTTGATGGGATGGGAATAATGCATCTTGTTGCATTTGCATATTCAAGAATAGGCAATATCAAAACAGCTTCAGATTGTATCTAAATTTAATATTTGCAGTTTTGGTGTTAAAAAAATATATGTCGCTTTTTTTGTTCTAAAAAAAACGAAAAAAAAAAGAGATAAATTGATTTAAAAAATCTTAAACATTTAATTGCATTTCGGATAAAAGAAGAAAAAATAAGAAAGAAAATATTAGAATAAGATATTTTGCTGATTTATCTATTATATTTGGTTTCTCAATAATAAATGATTGACGAAAATAGCTAAAAGATATTTAACATTCATGGAAATAGTTTCAAAAATTATTTATTCAAAACATTTCTATATAAAAATATAAAATAATTTAGTTGCACAAGTACCAGGAGATATGCAAAGTTTTTCAGAAAAAAATTGGCAAAAAAAAAAAAAAAAAAGATTTTGACAGAACCAAATAAGCAACAACAGCAAAAAATCACGAAAAAAAGTTAATATTAATTATACTTTATTAGAAATTAATAATCTCGGGAGCTAATTTCCCCCCCTTAAAAATGAGTGTAGTGACCTATTTCTCATTTACTTTAATATTAAAAGCTAATTAAGTATTAATATTCACTTCCCGGTTATTTTTTATATTTGGGTTGTTTTGCTGGAGGAAAAATCAATATTTCTTTTATGTTGCACAAAATCAGCTTGCAATTTTTAATTAAGCAAAGTAATTACATTTTGGCTGCTTAATTTTCATATTTTTATGAAAAGTAGAAATTATTTACGCTTGCCTTTTAGAGCAACGAGAGAGAATATTTTGAAAAACAAAATCATCTTATGCTTTGTGAGTATTTAAGAAATTGGTTGCGTTAATTCTATAAAAATCATAGAATTCTACCACAATTAATTATATTTTATGATTTTATGTCCATGTTAAAGTAGTATTCATACATTCGTTATAAAATTTTATATTTAAAGGAAAAAAAATCTTAAATTATCGGATTAAAACTTTTGGAAGACACAGATAAAAATTTATGAACATTAATAAAAAAAATGATTGTTAATTTTAAAAGATTAGGTGAAAGCATTATTATGTGTTCCTGTTTTTAGATAATGTATTTTTTAATGAGAAAAAAAATATGATCAGATAAAAGATGTTTAATAAAATTCTATTCATTTTGAGTTTTTCAAAATAGGCCAAATTAAAAAATGCTTTCTATTAATGAAGTTAAAAATAGCACATTTTTCCTATTCTATTATTAAGATGCAGCTAATCAAAGTTTTTAAAATAATTGCTACAGAAAACAAAATTTGTATGTGAAGAGATTAAATAAACATTTTATATTTCGTTGTAAAAAGCTGAAACTGATCCTTTAATTCTTATTGAAATTTGAAAAACTTATAGAATAATTATAGTAATTGGGTATATATATATATATATATATATATATATATATATATATATATATATCAATGTTACATTTCGAAGCAAAACAAAAATTATTTTGACACAGGCATCGAAATTTCAAAGCCGTTGTCAGATGATGAGGACAACTTAAAGTCATACAGCCCTCACAATGCTTTGGAGTAAAATGTAAAATGTGAAATTAGAAGTTCTCTCTTCTTGATAATGTAAGCTCACTCTTCCAAAAATTCTTCAGAAAACTCTTGACAAGCATCATATCTTTAAAAAACATATTAAAGGAAATAAAGGATAACTTCAAAGAATCAAAGGCAAATTTCTACCACATTATCAATACACAATCTAAATTATCACAGAAGAATAAACTGCTTGTCTACAAAATCATATTAAGGCCTCTCATCTCCCATCTGGGCAACTGCGGCAAAAAACATTTACCAATAAAATAGGAGGTCTTAAACAACAGCAACAAAAAGTAAAAATTAGTAACATGCCGTGGTTTGTTTGAAATGATTACATTCAAAAAGACTTAAGAATAATCAACAATAATTCCATAAAAAAAGTTTTTAAAAATATTCTTCGAAAAAATGCATTAAAGTGAAATATTTGCTATAATGTATGAAGTAAGTCAAAATGTATGAAGCCAGGCATCCTAAGAACATTAGAAGATCTAGAAGACTGCTCTATAATTGATTCTCTAATGATTCACGTCCCCCCTCACCAACATAATTTCGTGAAAACAAAAATACCAATAGATCTCATTGCGTAAACATTCAAATCTCTCATTTTTAGGCTTCATTCATAAGTTGTACTTAATCTATATGCATGTCTCTCATTATCCATTCATTTGCATTTTTAAAATCACTTTCAAATCTATTGCTATGCCACTTTTCCCAAACAATAGATCTGGTCGGAGAGTAAGAACCATCGAGTTCAAGCATTCTGTAGACCCTTAAGCACGTCGGCGATATATTGCCATTAGAAACCGCTCGCACATATGTTGTCCATATTGTTATGTCATTAGCAGAATGAATTGAATACAAACCTAAAATAATAAAGAAAAAAAATAATATTTAGAACACAGTGACCTCTCATATGTTGTTAGTGGCAGATTTAGGTTAGTTTGCAGCCCTAGGCAGTGCACATTATAAGGCATTTCTTTTAATAAGTGAGTAAATCCGATTTTAACATATCCTTATCTTAAGCTTCATATTATTAGTTTATTCTTGGTTTAATTCTTTTTATTTAGTAACTATATAAAATGTATACATTTTTATTTATCTATATATCTTTGTTTATATGTAATGTAATTTAAGTATTCTCTTGACATTTTATAAATACTGAAAAATTAAATGAACGTAGTAAAACAGATAGGAATTTGAACAATTATATTTGACAAAGTGTTAATAAAATCCTAATATTTTATAACTAACAGAATTTGCATTTTATATTTGCATTTCTATTCTCGTATTTATTTAAAGAAATAGTCAATCAACATCTTTTTAGTTACATGCCTGCGAACCTAGATAGAAGTCTGATCGGAAATCCGCTACTATATACGGTAGATATGGACTTAAATCGATCTAGATACTATATGCAAAATTTGGCAAATTCAGACAAATTCAGATATTTCACTAAATCTGAAATACGTATAACACTTAATGAGAAAGTAATTTAATTCCCTATCTAAGGCCCTAAGCAGGAGCCTAGTCGGAAGTCCGTCATTATTCTCGCGGATATGTACTGCTTAATAAGAAATCGGGTTAGTCAAGATGTGCATTATTTGGCGAGCTCAGACAAGTTCAAACATGTCTCTAAATAGTAAATACGCATATTGCTAATGAGATTTTGATTTTTCTAAGGAGTCAGTTTACTATTCTTATACTTCGACTACCTTCAATTCGAAAAACACGTTTTTTTAAAAAATAATTATCTTTCTACGACAAAAATAACTAAAAAACTTTGATCTATGCTTATAAAAATTGTTAAATGGTCTTTACACCAAATTTGTAGATTTTTTTTTATCAAATTGTGAGCAAATGTTTTTCAGATGAACTCCGTATGTTCGTGCGTGGGCATTTTCTTTTCAAAAAAAATGTTTCCAAGAAAGCTAAATTTATCTTTCGTGTTATAAGATACTTTTCACTACGTTACGTAATAATCAGTCTTAATTTGTTTTTTTATTCCGTTACGCAAATAAGAGGCAACTATGCACCTGAATCCATTGCAATTCAAATTTCAAGGATTATAGCTATATTACCAAACATTTTAAATTGGTTATCTAGACCTTTCATTCCACGTCTTTGCAAAATTAATCTGCGAATCATTAAACAAAGAAAAACGTGACGTCTTCTAAAAAGGTGTCGAAAGACTTCCCGCACCTCTTGACCGCAGAAGAATGCCCGGATTGCGTTGCAAACAGAAAGAAGAGCCCTCCCGGACGAGTAGGGATCTTTTTGCTGCCGAGCGAATACCAGGCATTTCTGTGTCGCTTCAATGAGGTCTGCCCTTGAGACGGTTTGTCTCCTCTCCAGCATTCCTCCACCAAAATCGATGGAAGAAGAGAAAAGAAATGTCTTGCTGGGAACTTTTAAAACTCCCTCAGCAAATACAAGCCCCGCTGTATTTTTTTCACGTCTTTTGACCCAATTATATTGCTTTTTTTGGGGCTGAAAAATAGAAATTAAATTATGCCAAAATAAATCCAGAATAAGTTGAGGTATTTTAAAATCTAAATAGAAATAAAATTGTTTTTTAAGAATAATGTTAAACGTCTATTTACACATTAATATTATCTAAAAGTCACTTATGAGAATGATTAATTCTAAAATACACATTTAATTTTTTTTCTTTTTCAATAAATTTAATTCCATCATTAATTTCTTCATATAAATTTAATTCATCATTAGATTCTTCGTATCTGCTAAAGACATGCTTTATACTTTCTAGTATACAGAATATAGGGAAAGTATAGTAATGGGATTTTGACGATTACCCACGTTTTAGATCTCTCTGAGTTCGAAAAATATATTTTTGGAAAATGTCTGTATGTCTGTAATAATATTATTAATAATAGATAACTGAATGACGTTTGGAAATAGACGGATGAAAGTTGATATACGGTCTTTATATAAAATGTCTATATTTCTATTAAATTTTGTGAAAAATCCACTAAGCAGAAGTTTGTCTGTCCAACTGTTCGAATATAATTTAACTAGATAACTGCAAAATGAAAATAGCTAAATAGATAAAATTCGATACACAAAATTAACATCTATAGTCTAGGCACAAGCCAAGTTCAACAAGGAATTGATTGTCTTTCAGTCTGTACTTTCATAAACATTTAAATGTCAGAACTCAAAGACTCATTTATTTAAAGAATATCATTGGTAGTTCTGTGTCAAATTTTTGTTCCGATCGGGTAGGAAAAAAAGTGTTTAAAACACAAACTCGATTTGTGGATACCATTAACAGCATACCAGGGATTAATCGCCAAATAACTCGCCAAAGCGTACACGATAGATTCAGTAAAAATGCTATATTCATGTCAAAGTTTAATATTTTGTAATCATTGTATTCCAGAGAACCTCACTACAAATGCAGTGCATTCTCTAGTATAATACCTTTTTTTAGAGAGTATGAGAGAAAGTTTTGGGGAGAGCACACCCAATTGTTGATTATGATGATATATTACGAATAAACCATTTACGGGACTTGCATTTAATATCTAAAGAAGAGAGAATTTACTTCTGTCAATGGAGATAGATTGGCGCCCATTGCTAATCCCTTTCCTTTGCCTATATCAGCCAAGAAATTGCTGACGAAATAGAGAGATTAGAACACAGAAAACGTCTGAAAATCATTTGCTTGTATTTAAATAGATAGCTTTGAGTACAAATGAAAAATAAGATGCTAATGGCAAATAGAAATATTTGGAGCCATCTGTCAAGTTGCTATGATTGTAGCTTGAAAAGCAACCTGAAACAATAAATTGTAATAAAAAAAACTATGTTATTAAATCTTTCATTAACATCAGCGGGAGTGATCTCAAAAAATATAATACATTCTCTCTAATAAAGATGAATTCTGTTTTAAACGTGTTTTTCTCTAACAAAGTGAAACCAAAATTTGATTCAAAAGTAAAAATACGTCACAAAATAACATACCAAATTTGGTATATTTAAATAGTGTTTTTAAGTTACAGTTTTTGCGTGCTTGTGAAAGCGCAGAGAGACAGATGATTAAACCCTTGATGGATTGTCTGTCTGATAGCATGTCTAATTTAGTTCTCTTTGGTCTGTTATTACCATGTTAACTTATATTTGAGCAACCGCATAGACAGGTTTCCTTTCAAGAGAGTTTGCTCAAACTACAAATTTGGTGTGAAGCCTATGTGTAATGTTTCATTTGCCTAGATCAAAGCGTTTATCAGTTATTTTTGTCATAGTCAGACAGACGGAGACAGATATTTTTCAAAAATGGATTAAATGAACTCACAGAGGTCTAAAATATGAAGATTCGTCAAAATCTCGAGTTAGAATTTTTTGACAATTGCAATACTAAGTATACGAGAAAGGAAGTGAAACTTAAATACAATTTTGATGAAAATAATTACTCAAAGAATGAGAGCGTAAAGGCGAACTTTGTTTAACTATTTCTTAACTCTCCCAAAGTTTTAACATTCCCAAAGTTTAAGCATGGCTTTATTTCATATTCCATCACTTCTCAAAACACTCTTCCCAGTGTTGTAAAAATGACAAAAGAGGAGACTAACGAGATTTAACTATCTCTACAGACCAGAAACACAAGCGGAAATACAAAAAGAAGCTTCCTACTTACGGGGGAATAAGCTCTTTTACGGCAAAAGCAACGAGTTGTCAGCACTATGCACAATCCATCATTTTTGAATGAAACCGCGTTAAAGTGCAGATCCCTCACTTTGCTTGGATTATTATTATTTTTTAGGGTACCTTGGACGATGATGATTTTATTTATGGTTATTTTATTTATTTATAATATTATATTTTTTCCGCCATCCGGATCGTTCATCACTTTTTCCCCGTGTCTCCTAGGAGTCTAGAATTTCTCATTTAACGGAAAATCATTCTTTGGAGGGTTGTGAAGGGGGTGAGAAGGGAGAGTAATGTGCTTTTCATATGAACCAGAGTTTTTAGACTGCTTTATGATCATTGGCGACATTGTGGGAGCATCCGGTCCTGAAGAGAATATTAATTTTTTTCTTCTTTCTGCATGGGCTTTTAATTTTATTATTGACATTTTTACATGTGGGTTTATTTTCGTTCACCAGCTTCTTACGCTTTATTCGGTTTCCATAATGAACGAATATGAATGAATGCTAATATGCAGACGTTGGAGCAGATAATAAAAATTAAGTGCATTCAAATATCTATAAAAAAAACTTAATTTTCCAATGAACAGTTTTTTATACAAAGATAATTATTGTGAATTAATTATTACTTTCCTAAGTATCTTCTCCTCTTGAAAAAATGTACATTTATAAGACAAAATATAAAAATATATCCATCGATGTAAAGCAAGTAAAGCATATTATTAATGAGATTAATTTAATCTGTATGCAAAAAAAATGAAGTATTCATTGAAAACAAATATTTCAAATCAACTCCACAATTCTTTTTTCTGTGCTTATGCAACAAATTTTGTGTCTTGACTTGTCTTTGTGTCTTGAATGTATAGACAATGATGTTGAAGAAAGAACAAACGTTTTGTTTTAAATTAATTTTGTCATGAAACCTTGCATGAATTTAAGAATCGAGTCTTGCCCACTAAAATAAATTATAATAAAAATGTTCTAATAAATATTCTTATTTATTATTATAGAAATGCATTTAAGGTACGGATGCCAGTATTTATTTATTTATTTTGGTGGAAGCTAATATTTATTTATTCATTTGATGGAGTCAAAGAATTGCTCTTGCACCAATAAACAACAAACAGATCAAAATACTTTTTTATTTCAACAGAAGATTAGAACAATATTTATGTTTTCTTGGTAATTTTCTAAACATCTAATCTTGAGAATTTACATAATGCTCTTGAATTGGTTCCGACTCTTAGTAAGAAATAACTATAAGGGGGCTTCTTTTCTTCCAATAGATTCGGAGGGAAAAATATTTTGATTTCTATAACTGCGTGTTTTCAATAATGCATAAAGTTAATCCATTCTTCATTTATTGTACTTATATTTATAAGCTGCGCCTTATCGTTTCTCCCTCATTTGCTTTAATTTAACATTTTCGCTCATGAAATAAAGTCTGATTTACGCATTAAATTTTAGAATGATTGATACTGAAATCTGTTGCTAAATTATTAGTAGAATTAATATAAAAGGCAAAAAATAGTCTGGACATCTCTGGTATCTTTCAAATGAAATTTAAAATGAAAAAAATTATAAAATTATATATTAAAAATTCTTTAAAAATTAAAGTTAAAGTTACTAATTATAATGTATCATATAGCATGAAAGTCTAGGCATTAATACCGATTCTTTTAAGAACAATCATAACTTTCAGTTTTTGAAATTTATTGTCTCGTATTAAAATTTGTAAGATAGTCGTAATATATTTATTTTTAGGTGAGATAGTAAAAACAGCTTTGGGATATTTCAAGTCAGTTTTCCTTTAAATAAAATATAGATCTATTTCATATTGTTACGGAAAATTTTCGGAAATTAAAGATTTCGGTGTAGTTGGTGAATGATAAATTAGTTCAGTCAGTTCAATAACAATAAAAAATATTTATTCATCATGACGACACGAACACACAGATAGTAAAAACAAAGCAAAGTGTGCAAAAGAACGCCATTTACAAGATATTCAGAAGAACACAAACAGCGAATCGGTTATAAACAATCACAATACCATAAAGCTGTCAGACAAAACAGGCAGAGGACTATGGTGCATTGATATACAGATACTACAGGTAGAGGTAAAGAATTCTCACACTTTTTCCCGTCCCAGAAATGTCTACTATTTTCCACTGTCTACTCGCTTTAGCTGAGCTGGATTGCCAACTCACCATTGTCTCGACTACAAGACATACTACTCAGCACAAGACTCGATGCTGGCACAATACTTGACTCCAAAACACAGCATAAAACTCGATGCTGGCTCAATACTTGGCTCCAAGGCTCGGTACATGGCTAAATCTTCAACTCTCTAAGAGCTTGAATTCCTTCCAAATGACTCACTCCAGTTGAAATTTTTTTAATTTCTTCCGAAGCAGGGCACAGATTGTTTTAAAAGAATCTCATAATCCGTCTCCTAATGCCAAAATTTCTGGAAAAATTCCATTTTGCCGCCAAAATCTCTAAATTCGTCACCTACCTCAGGGCTAGCAAATTCGTCTTCCGTTCAGCACCCTTCAAAATTATCTGTAAAACTGTCTTCCTTGCAATGGAACAAATTGTGCTGGAAAATAACATTACAAATCCGTAACAATATTATTTCATAATTAAAATTGGAGCAGACAGACATTATAAATGAGTTGTTATATATTATATACAGAGCATCTTCTTAATTATATGAAATTAATCAAAAACTTTATGCTGAACTTTCTATTACTTTGAAACATAGTCGTTAATTGTTTAAGAATTATACTTTAAAAAAATATGAAGCTATTTATCTGAAGTATATAAACAAATAAAAGGATTTAACCATTTAAAATTAAACTTTACTTTAGGTTATGTCATAAGTATTGGTGTTGAATTATTTAGAGATAATTTTAACTTTCTTGTATTTTTTAAGCAAAATGCTCTGTAAAAATTTCAATTAATGAACATTAGTAAAATTTTGTGAAACACTTTAAACGCTTATGTGAATTATAATTTTTGCTATTACAAATTTTTATCATTTCTTTTATATATATTTTTTAACAAAACTAAAAAAAAATGCTTGAATGTGGCATAATTATTAAAACTAATCTAAAAATTTATTGGAAAAATGTTTTTAAATTTTTTTTTACTTAATTAACTTTCAGGTAGAAAAATTTAAATAATTATAAATAATTTTATTTTCAATTTTATTTTTCATGCAAATTATTCGTTTTCTTAGATAATTAAACTAAATACATAAAACATATTACATTTTTTAATAATTTTTAAAAATAATTTTTATTATTTAAAAATAAAAGAGCATATAGAAAAGTAAGAATCCAAATTTAATATTAATATTCACAATTTTTGACCTTGTAGTAATCTTTTTGTTTCCTTCCGTTTTCATGCAAAATATATTTCAAGTTCCTTGTCTTTATTTTAGCTTATTGTCCATTATTTAACTAAAAAAGTCATATTTATGCTTACAGCCAAGTTGGCATGAGTACACACATAAATTTTTTAACAACTCAGAACGTACACTTTTTTGTTCATTTAATGCTATTGAGGCGTAGTTGATTACTTTTATACCATAAATAATGAAGTATGCTTTTGTTAGAGAAAACCAAAGATTTGGGCTTAAAAGCTTTGCAGTAAAGAAGTAAAAAAACTTTCTTCCGAAAGACAAAGCAAAGCTGTTAACATCTACAGCCTCCACAAAACGCTGGTCAGGAAGATTTATATTTATTGCCTTCTTCCCCTTCAACTTGGCTCTTTAGACTCTTCCTATCTTTCACCAATGACTTAATGACGTAATACACATTATTTATGTGCTTTTGGAATAAAAAGATATAAAAAACAAAAGAATGTAGGAGAAAATATCGTCTGATAAACATTTCTTTCTTCTTTTTTTAACTTTTGACTTATTTTAATTCCATAGAGTATTTCTTACCGTAACAGAATTTGTTTTCGTATGATGTATTTACTAAAAAAATGCAATAATTCTTGGAAAGTATTCAAGTTTTATGCAAAAGTTTAAATTGCACTTTTTGACGTCTTCTAAAGAGGGCAAATCTGTGGGTCATCAGTTGTTGAAAAATTCTTTTAATGTTTTCGTTCTAAGAAATAAAAAATACTTTCAGGATAATTCCCCAATTTTATCTGCACTGTCAAAAATAAATCTTATCATTTAGATTATGGAACTAGATTTTTCTGATGGAAAAATATTTGAAGATATGAAAATATTATTTTTTATTGAAACAAAGAATAAAACTATTATAAAAATCCATAAAGAAAGATTGTTATTTTTGTTTGAAAGTTAAGAGTAAGTAATATATACAATATTACAGTATTTAGAAGAAAAATTGTATTTGGATATTGGCTGATAGCAACGTAAATATAACTGGAAGTAATAAAAAAGAATTTTAGCTTATAAAGTGAATTCATATATTTACTAAATGTATTTATTATTTACTTTTTATTTTGCTATTTAACTAATGAACTCAACACAGTTCAGTTGTCAACAATATTTCAACTTGGAAATAATTATTGTTCCTAATTTGTATTTTTGATAAGGATTATAGATAATCAAAAATGTTTTATTTAATTCTATTTCCTCTTCTAATAAGCTTAAGAAAATTCAGTGTTTAATATGATGAATTATTTGTGAATATGGTGCGTTATTTTGTGCCATTTTTGACACTAACTAGTGTAGCAGGACACAGAAAAGAATTCTCTAAAACTATAATGTAATAAAATTACTTTCGTTAAATAAGTAACAAAATGGCAAATATTCATCAGATGCCATTTGGAATATTATGAAAAAAAAAAAACTTTCTTCATGAATAAAGCCATGAAACTTTTCTTTAGCTTCTTTTTGGAGCTTTAACGTATTATCCTGTTCCGTATGTTTCGAAATCACGGGAAGTAACTTGAATGCAGATATTGAGTGATAGATTCGGGGATATTGAGTAATAAAATTTTAACTAAAATCTAAAATGAATGATTTTCTCCCCAAGAATTCAATTTATTTTTACAGTTGTCAAAACAAAAGGCATTTGAATAATCAAATACTTATGAATTAATTATAGCAATATTAGTTTAGAACATGGCTAGTTCCATATTAGATCATGGAACTAATATGACTTTATTGAATAAAAAAAGTCGCATTAGTTTAGTTTCATCCTTCCTTAAGTAACATGCAGATTCTTCATTTTCTACCACATAATCTTCATGTCTTAGAAAATGAATAGGGTATGGAATGTTTGCTGCCGTGTTGTTGCGCTTCCTAACATGAAGAAATTAAAAGTTCTCGCATTTTCTTTCCCTTCATTTGCATGTAAAGTGAAATCGACACAAAACCGCAAGAATAGAAAGAGAAAGAAAAATAATGAATGCATTTCTTACGGAGATTATTTCGTAGTAATTTTCCGGAAAAATGAGTAACAGCATTGCGACGCCCTCTTCACATTGAAATTTCTCCTGAGCTGAGGCTGATGTCGACATGGAATTGCTTGTCTCTTCTTTATAGAGAATTCTTAGATATTCCCCAGAGTTTGACAGCGGAAGTGATACATTTCTTCTTCAAAAAGAAGCAGTTGGGCCTCATTGATTTTAGAGTCTAGCAACCGTTGCTATAGATACACAGCTCAGAAAATCACGTTATTTGCAGCTTCCGATACAAAAGCAGTGTGAGGCGAAGATCATTTGCACTGCTTTTTGGCATCATATCCCAACACGCGACCACTTGGTACGTGATGGTGGGGTATACGCAAATGGACTCTCCTTTTTGGTTCTCAGAAATTCTGTTTTGGAAAGGGAAATATCTGGGATCTTCGGCGAGGAAGAGAGTAGTGTTTTAAATATTAATAAAATTCCTAAAAATGGAAACCATATTCGGAATACACGGGAACTAGTGCAGCGATTTTGAAATGAATTGTTCTAGTTCTTAAAATTGTGAGAGTTCCTGATCCTAAAAAGTATTTTTTATCAATATATAATGACAATATTAAATGTTAATAAAGTGTCGGGAAAAAGGAATAAAAAAAATAACAACCTACATTTGGTGTGATTGTTCGAATAAACAATAATTTTCGTAAAGCTTTTATATATGATTGACTGTCATCATTTATGTATAAAATGCTTTATTAGCAAATATTAAAGATTATTATAAAGCTTTATTGATGAATATTTAGCTTTGTAACGATAAAACAATTAAATGAAAGTGTTTCAACGGGATATCGGGGTCCCATGACAAACGGAATTGAGCTGATCATATAATTATTGTCGTCTTGATGTCTTAAGATGCACTGAGGCACCTCGTTCTTTTCTCTTCTACAAGATGAGCAATTGGTAATAAAATTAAATTGGCTCAGCTCTTTTTGCTTTCATTGCTGTGAGGGCAGAATTAATTACATTATTTTACTAATAAATATGGAACCGAAATATAGCAGTCTTCCGTATTTACATAATTGATACACAAATAAATAATTGATACATGCGTAATGTCTAAATATAGGATAAGATAAATACCTAAATTTAGAATAGAATTAAGTTAGAAATTTCTTTTAATTATTTAAATTTTGCTTTTTGTTCGAGCTTAGGGAAACTCCAAACCAGTAATTGAAACACAATATTTTTACCCCTTGAAACTTTTTAAGGAAACCGGAAGTAATTAATAATTTATTTAAATTAAAGAAAAATTTCAATATAATATCTTTTAAATTCTTTTTTAAGATTCTATTTCATTTATTTCCCTTGTATTCTATTTAATTTGTAAATGATCATACTTATACATCATGATACTGACAAACTATATTTAACGTTGTAAAACATCACACAAGTTTCAAAACTTCAGCTTTCAGCTAAAATTTTTTGTACTAAAATAATTTCAAAACTTCAGATAACCCTTCTCTAAGCAGTCTTAACCAGAAAACGCAAATTAATTTATTAAAATTAGCAGCAACGCAAAAGATATTAAAGATAAAATGTCCTTTTGTAATGGAGCATCAAAGCGCTCAAAATAATTTCATATGAAATAAATTCTTGAAACTTTAATCCAAAACAATACAACTCGAAGGGGAAATCTACTAACTAGCATTATTTACATCTTTTACAGCGAAATTAGAATTGGTATCATATATTTTACAGTTCAAGACGCTGTTATTTACTTCCACCATTTAAATTTCTTGGTATATTAGATGCTACGGTAAAATTTTATTTTTATCTTTTCGAGAGAATTAATCATTAATTTAGTGATATTTATTCTATTTAAACACTCTTATTTACCCATGATGCGAAATATAATTTCAAAATGATTTTAAATGTTTGGGAATGGTTATGATTTATAAATACAATAAAAATAAAGAAACTAAAGATCCATTTAAATTCTAAAACAAAGAGTATTTATTACATCTCGTTTCCTGTTATAATAATAGCTGAAATGTAACTTATTATTCATGCAATTTCGCATGATAAAATAAATATACAATTATTTCGAAATAGACACCCTGTTTGTTTCCTATTAACTGCATTAATTCTCATTTGTTTCAAATTGATTTAACCGATTATAGTTTGAATAAAATATCTATTGTATTGAAAAACGGAAAATATGAATTATTTTAAATAAATCTAGTTAGCGTTAACCAAACTTTAAATCTAAAATGTTATATATTTTATTAATATTTATAGTTTGAGTAATGTTACGAATTACGTAATTAAAAAGATTCGAGATATAGGTAAACATGTTCTTTAATAATATATATACAACACTCGTATATGCATAATCGTAAACAATCAATACTGTAACTGATTTATAATACTGAAATTGTATTAAAGAGAAAAAAAAAGGTTTTTATCAATCTTCTAATATAAAGTTCTTATTACAAAGTAAACCACAATTTGAGTTTTATTTAAATATAGTATTTCATGCAATTAATAAACAAAGACAGCAAAATGGCAGGCTTCGCTTCAAACGCTCAGAGCAAGTCCCTAGATATTCCGAAGCTTCTCTATTCATATCAAGAATTCTAAATGTCACGAAATCTCTGGTGTGAGCTGCTGTATCAAATTTAATGATTCAAATCATGTATTATCAATCACGTTGCACCATTTTGATACCAGCTAGTGGAGCAAGATTACATCAATAAACGGAATTTCTCTGAAAATTAATGGAATGTTTCGTTTCAAATTTATATTAATTGAATTATACGTACAAATCAAAAATTATTTGGCAATCAGACGAAGGCAATAAGGTTTTCATTTAATGTTAAGTGCCAACAAAGAAATATCTGATTCAAGAAGTGCGATATATCAGATGTATAGAAATAATAATTGTATAATTATTAACATAACCCATAAATAATCAGTTAGTAATAACTAAAAACTCAAATAATGAAATGAAAATGCAATTGATTATAATAATAGTAGAATAAACGTATAAAAATGATAAATATTACATTTATATATTTTGTAAGAAGTACTTCGTTTTTCATTTAATATTAGGTGCCGAATAAAGAAATATCTGATTCAAGAAGTGCGATATATCAGATGTATAGAAATAATAATTGTATAATTATTAACATAGTCCATAAATAATCAGTAATAATTAAAAACTCAAATAATGAAATGAAAATGCAACTGATTATAATAAGTAATAGTAGAATAAACGTATGAAAAATGAAAAATATTACATTTATATATTTTGTAAGAAGTACTTCGTTTTACATTTAATATTAGGTGCCGAATAAAGAAATATCTGATTCAAGAAGTGCGATGTATAGAAATAATAATTATATAAATACTAACGCATCTCATAAATAACCGTATTCTTTTAGTATGAGCAATAATTAAAAACTCAAATAATGAAATAAAAAATGCGACTTAATAAAAATGTCATAGTAGAATAAACGTAGGAAAAATTATAAATATTATATTTATATATTTCTTAAGAATTCGTGTAGTTTTAGCGTGATTAAATTACGGAATTTGTTCCTTATATCTATATGTGGATAATTCCAGAATTTTTTTTCACAGAATACACGAGGATAATATGTTTAAATACAATTTTATGCGTAGAAAAAAGTTCTAAAAAATTGGAAGATTAAAAAATCTTATTTTCAGGGATTTGGAAATACTTCGATAACGCATGACTAAACTTAAGATAGCACACCATCGTAAAATATTTAAATAATGTGGTTGGTGAAAAAAAAGAAATGGTAATTTAAAACATTAAAAGAATTAATCTAGGTGAAGCAGATTCTTTTGAAATTATCTATTTGCTACTTCCGCGTGCTTTTGCTCAAACATGTTGAATAAAATCATTGTTATTTGTAATTTCACAGAAATTTTTTTGAAAAACAAACCAATTATAAAGAAAGTTTCTCAGCATTTGGAGATTTTAAGTTTATGTAATATTATGTATTCAGTTTTTTTTCTTTTCTTTTCTGAAAGTTAAAAATTAGTTATAGGTCTATGGAGGATTTATGTATAAAAATTATTAAAGAAATATAAAAAAGGAAGCAAAAAAAATCCTGGGACTTTGTTATAAATAATGACTAAAAATTTTACACATCGTAACAAATTTATTAATATATATTTTTAAATTTTTGTTTTAAAATTTGTTGATTCTTTTATGATTTTTCGATACAATTATAAAATGTACATTGATTTTTCATTCATTGCAATTTAGTGCAAACTAATTTTAGAATTATTTATGTTTAGGAAACTCTTCATATTAAATATGATATGAAAGTTTTTAAAATTAATCATGATAAATTCGATAATAAAAGGAATTAAATTAAAAAAAATTAGAAATTTTTATTTAAAAATGCAAGTGAATATGGTTCAAAAATGAAATAAAATGAATATGATATCTAGCAGTCAGCTTATTCTTAAAAAAAAATTGTATGTTACATTTAAAGCGAAAAAAAATCTGTAGTATATCTGCTTTTCGCAAGATAAATAATTAGTAAGGCATTTTTTTCCACTACGGTTATCAGCCCAAATAATTCGCCTCTTTCGTAATTCCCAAGATAAAAAATAAAGTTTGAAAATTATATCTAATTAATTTTGACCATGCATAAACAAGAAGAGGAAAAAGTGTATTCAACAGCGCGTACATTGGATGGAAGAAAAGGCTGTATCTCATTTTCTATGACAGATAATTGAAGAATAGAAAATTAAAATTTCTTCTTCATCTTTTGGTACAAAAATATCTATACACTCTTGATCAATTATTATTAATCTGTAAAAAACTATGCACCCGAAAACAGCTTTCCATTAAATTAATTAATCTAAATTTTGTAACTCTGATGACTTTCCGAAAAAAAAATCATTTGTTATTTATCAAAAGGTGCATAAACAAATCGAAGTAGTAAATAAAAAATGAAAATAGTAAATAAAAGATCGCAATAAACTAAACATGCTTAGTTAATTATTTTCAAAGATACAATTTAATTATACCTTTATAATTTAGTTAATTAATTTAGGATAGATTTATTACAATTTGGAATTTGGTGACATGCTAATAAACATGATTTAAAACAAAAGTTTGTTTCATCCACTTGATGAATAAGAAGAATACTCAAATACTTTCGTGCAATATTGTAAAAAATAATTGTGTTTCATGTTATCATATGCTTGCTTTAACAGCAAATAATAAAATATTATTTGATTACTGATTTTGTGATATTAATTTAATATAAAAACATAGAATGTATATATTTTCCTTTTTAAATGAACAAATATATTTTCCTTTTTCTGAGTTCAAGTGTGAGAAATAGCTTATTAACTTGATTTCTTATGTATGTGAGACAGCAGAAGAGGAGAAAATAAATTCATATAAATTAGAATTATTATCAAATATAATAACAATTTGAATTAAACAAATTATTCCTCTTTAAGTTTGGTAATTTATTTCTGTTTGACAAAAAGCATATTTACGGAAAAAATCAACATTGATTTTACACTTACAATACTCATAAAATTTTATTTAAAATGGAGTTATATTCTGCACATACATTTTAATAAACACTTTTAATTTCTAATGTCTTAAAATAAATATCTGTATGTTATTACGTATGCGTGTAATGATGTCCGTATAGTTTTTATGTGCATGTACAAATTAGTTACTTTTCTTATATTAGATTCTCAAAGTTTTTCACAAATATAAAAACACAATTTCTATTATTTTTAACAATATATTTTAATCCTTTTTTCCCATTAGTGCATTATATTTAATTTTTAATCAAATGAATTCAATTTTTCAAAGAATTTTCTTTATTTATATTTTTAATAATCCTGCACAAAGCGTTTAATTTTTATTAAAATATGTTAGTTTTATGTTCTTTTCAATTGAAAATCAATTATATTGTTACGAATACGTAATGCTGCTTCCCAGCATAGTTGGTTCCATCATCGGAAAGAATGTTTTACAGTCATCTGTATTGGACGGAGTCTGGTTGTCACGTCGGAGGTCCCAGAGCTTGGCGACAAACTTTGCGACCATTTTGCGACTTGGTGACGAATTTGGCGACTTTGGCTCCAAAATAGATTATACCCGAAACACCGAGAATTTTCCCGATCCGCCCAGTAGGAACCGAGATACGCCTCGAACGTTCCTGATTGGTTGAGAGGTCTCTAGCCCCGCCTCCTGAGACCTATATAAGGGTCTGCAGTTTCCAGAGTGGTAGTCGTAGTCGGAATGGACGGAATCGACAGTGAAGAACTGGTGTTCCAGGTATTAGCAGAGCAGCGACGGAGTCTAGCTAGTGCTGAACTAAGCTGTGCGCTACTGTCTGCAGTAGAGTCTTGTTGTATGCTGCACGTCTCGGCTGAAAATAAGCGTCTTCTATGCTGTATATAGTTGTCGTTTTTGTGCTGTCCTGTATGTCTTCGTGTAAATAAACGTCGTTGTTTCTTTTTCTACTGCCGCTTGCTGTTTGAGCGTTCTCCACACCATATAACTTCCACTATCCAAACGAACCCCGAAAATTTCGTAACATTTGGTGTCAGAAGTGGGATAGTGTCAACAATGTATGGTGAAAACGAGATCTCAGGCTACGATGGCTGATAGCGGTACTGGTGAGTTACTGGCTCTGTTGGCTGAGATGAAGAAATCTATGGAAGCCGGATATGAAGAAATGAATAGGGAATTGAAGAAAGGCCTTTCGTCGTGGAAAGAAATTTTAGAAGAAAAAGTTAACAAAATTGTAGACATCCAAGTTATCACAGAAGAAATTGTAGGAAGAAGCGAGAGCCAAGTGGAAGAAAAGACTGAAGATCGGAGGGAGACCGGTGTCACTGAAAAGGAGCTTAGCCATCCGGTGGATGAACCGAAGTTTCATAAGGAGAGGAACGAACAGGGAGAATGTCAAATAATTGCGGAACTGAAGCAGTCTTCTCCGAATGAGTCCCCTGAAGTGAAACCGAAAGTGTAGGCGCTTGGGTATGGAGAAGATGGACTTTCTTCGGACGGGTCTGTTGGTGGCGAACCGTGCTCGATGCCTATGGATGCAAGAGTTAATACGACTCTGTTTGGATTGGATTCGTCCCAATGATAAAAGGAACTACCTCTCTGCAAGCCTCTTGGTATCTCCTTGCATAGTGACACGTAAGAAGACTACATGGCTGGAATCGCTGATCCCTGTAGTCACGGTCCCAATTTCCTCCAAGAATTCGGATTTGCTGTGGATTTTTCGAGGAGCGTCATGCAAAGAGGAGCAGATGAATCTGCTGTGTACCCGATCAAGTTGTGTCGTTGCAGAAGAACCCTTCCCGTAAAGGCAGATGTACTCTTCAGAAGATCCAGTCTGGAGAGCTGCGGACAATTCTCAAGTGTCGAGAATGAGCCGAGAATTGGCGGAGATATTCCCGCGGAAGCTTTGGCGAGGAAGGCAAATACCTGGCTTTCGAGTGGACTTCAGAAGGCACCGTTGGATCATCCTGTTATACGATTGGTTCGATGGAAGAAGTTCAAAGTGACCAACCGACCAGCCTGGCAAGAATTCACTCCGGAGGACTCTACTACGATCCAGCTTTTCGCTCATGGGACACATTGCATTTCAAGAAGAGAAATTAAGTCTGGGTGTACAATCCGAAACGACGGAGCGGAGTATTCGGAAGCGACAGAGGAGTAGTCGAAGTCAGAGTAGTAGTAGTCAAAGAAGAGTCGTAGTCGTAGTCGGAATCAACGGAGTCAAAGAAGAGTAGTCGGGATCGAAAGTGAAGAGTAGTCGGGATCGAAAGTGAAGAGTAGTCGGGATCGAAAGTGAAGAGTAGTCGGAATCGACGGTGAAGAACTGGTCTTCCAGGGATTAGCAGAGCAGCGACGGAGTCAAGCTAGTGCTGAACTAAGCTGTGCGCTACTGTCTGCAGTAGAGTCTTGTTGTATGCTGCACGTCTCGGCTGAAGATAATCGTCTTTCATGCTGTATATAGTTGTCGTTTTTTGCTGTCCTGTGTGTCTTCGTGTAAATAAAAGTCGGTGTTCTTTTTCTACTGCCGCCTGCTGATTGAGCGTTCTCCACACCACATAACTTAAATTATCCAAACGAAACCGGAAATTTTGTAACAATATGTTGCTAAAAATAATATTTTCTGTAAAACAATACAATTCCTAATTTAAAGACTTCTAAGCGTATCGGAATTTTTCAGTTTAATATGAACGAAATCATATAGTAAAAATGAATGAAAAGAAAAAAAAAGAAAACATACAAAAAGATATTTTAATTAACAAAAAACTTTCATTTCCAAAGACAAGTTTTAAAATATATTTGAACCAGCATTCCTTTCTTTAGGAAATATGATTAATAGTTGGGTTTAATTTTAGAAAAAAATTATTCTATACATTAAAAATTGTATCATTAGAATCTTTAGAAGAATGTTTCGTAACTAATGAAATAAACTTTTAAAAACAGCCAAAGGGAGTCAACTTTTTCTTTTGGCATTTGAAATAAAGAATAGAGTAAAACAATATTTATCTTAATTAAATGATATTAAAACTATTTATCCAAAAGTAAAAAAAGATCTTTATGAAACAAATTAACAGAATATTAATTGGATATTGATGTCTTTTAGTTACCTGAGGATTGGCGATTTCTACAGTAAACTGTTAAGTTCGATTAATCAATTTTTATTGAAAACGTTTCGATAATTTTTTTTTATCTATTATGTTTCTGCCTCGTTGGCAGGCAGAAATAACGTATCATATTCCTATCTCCGTAAAATGGCTTTTTTACGTATGCGATACTGATAATACATTGATGTTCAAAATATTACATAAGACTCTTATCGGAATGAAAACATATATCTATACATTAAATTGTCATATATGGAAAACGTACTACCTAAACAGTATATAAAAGCGGATAAAAAACCCCGAATAGCATACCCGATATTTTTCACCATAAAAATGATGTTTTTCAGTCATTTTTTCGTCGAGGGAAAGGTTTTATATCTGGGTTAGAGATAAAACCATCGAAGGAGGCCTTGTCTCCAGTGCGTCAAGAGATAAGGCATTGGCCTCATAAAACAAATGCACGTTTCTGGATTTAACATTCCGCTGTCGTGCTATAAATCTGCGCATCCCATACGTCGGAGATGCCGTAAAATATGCCCGCAGGAAAGAACAATGAGAATATATCTGGAATAGGTATAATTTTTGGTCAAAATATTGCCTGGCGTTGAAGAAACGATAAGAGTTAACGACATGCGCATTCCTGGGAGCTATATATTTGTGCGTGGTAATAGGCCCCAAAAATAGAGTGGGTGTCAGAAACCAGAGGGCTCTAGACGAATCTATTAGAGTTATCGATACTTTTTTGTTAAAACGTCTGAGGAAGAAAAGAATGTAAAGAAGTAAGAGGCTATTTCGAGATTGGAAATTGATACATTATCTGTTTTGAGGATTTATATTGTTTGATATTGGATCATGCTGATTTTTGAAGCTTGGCCCAAAGCCGAAATGGCTTTTTAAGATATTCTTTGTACCTAGAATCAGTGATTTCCATTTGAAATTTTCCCGCTGGTATGAAGTACCTCGTGTAAGAAGATGAGAAATATGCACCAGAATGAATAAATTCTAAGCTGCATTTGGTGTTGCTTTAATATTGGAGAGTCTAAGTAATGGCCTACAGCCTATAAATGGCCACATTTCCTCTTAAGTGCATTAAAGTTCCAATTATATGGCACTTTTAGTGCAGAATTAATTTTACTTATTTTTTGAAACAATTCTTTATTAAAATTTACCATCCTTATTGATTTATTTGAGACGCTGATGGAAATAATGTTTGATATACTGCTAAAAGTTAGTGATGAGCAATAAATGTTATTAATGGTACAGATTTGAAAACCTCAAGAATCTGATTATTTTGCATCATACTATTCAATTTAGCTTTCATTCTTTTTCATTATTCTACTGACATTTTCGGTCCTCATCGAATCTCGGAGTGTTAAAAGTTATTATTTGCCACCCTTACATAATTAATTTTATTTCTTATTGAACTCAAATGAATTTGAGAAGAATCTAATGAATTTTGAAATTTCTCTAACTTAGATATAACAAATATATAATACAAGTGAACTTATTTTAATACATCCGTTTATTTTTTTTTGCAAAAATGAATTTATCATGAGGTATAGAAGTTCATAATAAAGATAAATATTTTTAAGTTTGATTAGGATTCGGACTGATTATGACTTATAGGAACAATACTAATTTCTCATAATTCAAATTGAAATTAAAAAAGAAAGTTTTTTTCATCAAATAAAAAGATTAAGAATTAGAACATTTATTTTGTATGTAATCTTTCAATGAATTTTACTTTCAAAAATTTCGAACTACTGCCGATAACCTAAGAGAAAAAGAATTCAGTTGGCAGAGTGCCAATCATGTCCTTTTTATGCATTAAGCAGAAGAATATCATTGTACAAAATAAAAAAAAATAAATAAAAACAAGATATTGTAAACAAAATGCATTCAATATTATTTTTTATTACAAAGTTTAATAAATCTAACTGCCCCCAAATCCTCTATTAATGTTTAAACAAAGAATAATAAGATTTCTACACTTTTTCAAACAAAGAAATCTACTAAAGTTTAAACAATTAACTGAAGAAAATACTTCTACACTTTTTTTTTCATATTAGACTGCTCAACGAATAAATTTATCCATCATAACAACTTCATTATTTCCAAACCAAATATTTCCTCCTCCACCAAACCAAGTATTTTTATTTCATATAACATTTTTTATTAATTGTTAGCAGTTAATATATATCTCATCAATTTGGAGAAAAATATTTGCACAAAAAATGAAGTATCTGCATATTCATGAAAAAGGCCAAATGCTTTTTTTCGAATATTATTAATAATTTAAAAATTCAAAACCCTTTAAAAGACGTTTACTTCCAAAATCTCTGATTAAAATAATATTAAATTAAAAAGTAATGCTAAAGTAGAAGATAACGTTAGAAATAAGATAATATTAAAGAAAAAAAACTATAAAGTGAGTTCTGTTCTTTTTGGAAAGTTATAAAAACATTAAATTTATATCTTTGAATAAAAATGAACTGGAATTTGGAGAAAAGCAAAACATGGTTGACTTCCCTCTCTTTTCCTCTTCTTAGTTTTAGGACTATTATTACTGATTTGTAAAATTTGAGTTTGAAAAAAAATCTGAAAATTTTTTTAAGCGTCATTTAGCATTTGAAACAGAAATCGATGCTAGAAATTTTCATAGATTATAAAGATTTATTTGATATACCTAATTAAGTCCAAAAATATAATCTTATGCGGTATAATTTTATAACTTTTAAGTCTAGAAAGTTAAATAAATAAATAAAACTATAATGTGAGCAAATGCTCGATAGAGTGAAGATATAACCAATTATAAAAAGAAGCTAAAAATAAATATAAAAATTAGGGCTGAGCATTAGCATTGGAAATATTTTAACAATAACATTTGTAATCTAAAATCAAGAAAAATGGCAAAATAAGTTAAAACCATATTTTACAGTGAATTTTAGTTGGATTGAGACACCCGGTTATTTTAGCTGCCAACAGCACTCTTTTAATTCGACTACAAGATGATATAAAATTAAAATAAAAACGGTTTTGATAAGAAAAAATGTTTAAAATGAAAACCTTTTTCTTTATATAGATGAGAAATTCATAACCTTAAGTGAACTTTCTTATTTAATTTGCATGGAATTCTATTGGCTCTTGAAGTGCTTTAATTTCTAGTGTCAATTTAAATAACAAATTATTAATAATAATTATATCAATAATCTTAAAGCTAATGGTTTTAAATTTTTATAAGAATGCTAATAAAGAAAATGCTTTTAATTCAAATTCGTTATTAAGGCTTTATGTTAATATTCAATAAATATTCAAAAACAAGCCTCACATAAGATTGAATTCATATATGGAACAAATAATTCAATATTAATATTTTTAATTTACTACAAAATTGTGATTTCTAAATGTACATATATTTTTTGAAATAAATGCCATATCATAAAACTATCATACTAATAATTATTAAATTCAAGAAAGCCATAAAAATTCCTTTGTCTTTTCTTCTGCATATAACTGAAAACAAATTTTGACTCGCTAAGCTTTGTTGAGAATAAAGATATATAATTTTATAGATATTTAATTTTGAAATGTAATAAGGCTCATGAAATAAATACAGAATATTATGGAATCAATTGATATGCCATATAGCAAGAATATATTCAACAATAATGTGATTGTTAACTATTAAAGAAAGTGTAGTTTCTTAGTAAATAATCTAAACATAAAAGATTTGATAATTTAATTGGGTAGCATATTTGATAAGTAAAGCACAATTAAAAAGTGATTAAATTAAAATCAAATATGTGCTTTTAAATTATTTTAAATATCTACTTTCAGTCAGAAAAAATTATTTATTTCTTCAAATTTTGAAATTTGGATTAAAATATATTAATCTGAAGCACATATTTAAAAAAGTTAGTTCACAATTTGAAACATATAAAATTCATTTAATTTAACAAAAAAAATTTCTTTTTCATTCAATGACTGGAAAAAGAATTAACATAAAAATAAAGCATGCCATTTCCTGAAAATTATTTATGAAATTTGGTTGAAATTATTTACATCAATTTTTTTTTCTTTTTTTCCACGATTTTCTGCATTTGATATAGATTTCTCAAATTTCACCACAATTATAAAAATTATTTCATAAATATAAAATAAACAGCGCTTTGATGTTTTACGAGCTGTATAAGTTAATGCAAATAGATAGGCAGAAAAATCAATTTTATGCAGATTACATGGTTTTAAATTCACAAACAACAAACTGTGAATTTATTCAAAATTCATCTTATCCTTTTCACCATGAAAAGCTCTTGCGTAGTTTAAAGAAAAAAACATTTACTTCTGTTTTCGTTTGAAAAAACCAATTTAATTTGAAAATCCAATTAACTTTCTGAATCCAATGAAAAAGAGAACTTCCACTTTCTTATTCCATTATAATCATAAAAGTAAATCAAGCAATTTTATGAGAATTAAACGTTTAATAAAACAAAAAAATCATGAAAACGACTCCTATTTGCTGATTTCCAAATAGTTCAGTTGAAATGAAATTTATTTGAACTTCTTTTTTAAATATAATTGAAAGGAAGAAAATTAAATATGTTTATGCAATATATCATTTCAATGGATTTTTTAAAGTTAGTTTCTGTTTTTAACATTTAAAATTGATTCGTGAGGGCACTGTATAGGAAAATAGGATCTTTTGTTTAGGTTCGCTTATTATGGTGTACAACAAATGTAGAGGGCATGTAAATTAGCTATTTCCGTTTTTTATGCTAGATACGATAAAAGAAAATTTTCAATTAATCGATTAAAGAAATAGAATTTCTTGGAAAGCCTATTTTCATTTTGATGGGTTTAGGAAAGAAAATAATAAAGAAATGATCTAGAATTGAAATGGAAGCCACTATTGATTTGATAGGATAATTATTTGTCACTTTTAAAGAAAAAGAAATCTATAACAACTATCAATGAATATAAGGCACACTTAACATCAATTAATATTAGCGTATGAAGCACACAAAATAATCATCATAATTAAAGAAATTATAAAAATCACTAAACAATCAATTAACAGAAATATTATCTTAAAACTTTTTTGTCAATAAAAAAGTTTTGGAGAATATTAATTCTCATCATGAAACCTATTAGTCATCATAATTGATTATAGAATAATAATCAATCAACAAATAAAAATATCACGAATATCACTTTTTAATGGATGAAGTAAAAAAAAGAAAAAAATCAAGAACGTAATTTTTCGAATCAAGATGTAAAATTGAATATGTGTGTATAGATTTACATTAAAAGAAACTTAATAGACTTAAACATCAGCTGAATATAAATTCAAATATTATATGATCAATAAATATTGATGCAAATAAATCAGCACATTTTTATAGAACTTTTTGGAAGAACTATGGTAGATTTTTGGGTTACGGAAATGAGAAGAAATTCTATTTTGATTCACTTTACCGATTCGGAGTATCATGAACACATTTTAATAAAGGAGGATTAAGACATCAATCATGATCATTAATCGCATTAGTCAATAAGTAAATATATCAATAAGCATTGTGAACAATCATAAATCACATCAATCATAATTAAGCATATCAATAAGCATTATAAATGAATCGAAATTAAAATTTATAATTTAAAATTCATTTTTCAAAAATATACATAAGATATCAATAAGAAATTTTTTTATTCAGCAATTTCCTCTTTAAAACCTTTTGAGTTCTACATTTTTATTTTTCCTTCACGATAACACGATAATATAACACGATAATATAACACGATAATATAACACGATATCAATATAATTTTTTTATTTTAAAACTAATAAATCACTGTATTGACCATAAAGAAGCGGATAAAGTCTGTATTCTTTACAGTGATGAGTTGTATGCTCATAAAAAAGGCGGATACATCAATATCTATCCTCCCTCTAGTGTGGTGTGGACAGAGGGGTGCCATATCAGGTGTCGTCCTCGTCATTTATACCGCGGTTCAAAATTACGAGGTCCTTCCCAAAATATCCCTAGTGTTGCTTTAAAACAGGACATTAATTTAACTAAACTAAACTAAACATCTGTACTTAAATCTTCAAATTAAGAAAGCGTTGAGGTTTTGATTTATTGTTGAAAAAGAATACCCAAAAAGATTCTTTCTTCTATTTTACCGATTAAAAAAAGAATAGAAAACTGAAAAGGGAAAAAATAAAATTTTTTACTGATTATGTTGAAGGAAATATTTGATCACGTGTATCTTTATTATTTTCTTCTTTATAGATCTTTTATTTATCCTCCCACAAATTAAAAACGCTGCGTTTGCATGAGCAATTCTTTTTCTCATTATTTATAATATACAATGTAAATATTTTCAACTATTTCATTTCTTTTCAGTCAAATGTAATTAAGCCTAAGGCTTTAAAGCAAATTTTTACTTACTTTCGCTCGCCTAATTTCCATACTACAATGCTTAACCAAACCGCAGTTTCTGCCAAAAATGCCCTTTCGTTCGAACCATTTCAACCAATTAAAATCTTTCACATTCACCCAACTAAGAGAGCTGTGCATTTCTCGAAAATTAAATCGAAAGATAGAATCTCAAGAACAATTTTTCCATTTAGGAAAGAAATCATTAAATATTTATGAATCATTAAATATTTACTCTACCCGAAACGCGGATAAGATAATGGAATATGCATCTTAAACGCTCACTGAAGCATTATTTGGCGATCGAATCTTAATGTTTAATCATCCACAACTTATTGTTCTCTCTCTCTCTCTCTCTCTCTCTTCTAGTTCTTGTACGCAAGTCAAACAGTTTTGTGCCTCCAGAATGTGCGCCAAAAAGACTAAAAATAACTGTACACTTGTTTCAATAAGAATGTAATTTAATGGGGATTATGTTTCGGAACCCGCATTTTGAAAGCAATCAGTTTTATGTTAAGCAGAAAGTAATTGCGAAGACTTTGCCGCTTAAGCTGGCTCAGAAAGTGAATTTGCTGCACTGAACTTCTTGTAGGAAGCTTATTAGAAGGATGTAGTTGAGTGTGTTGACAAAAGAGAGTGTTTTTTGAAATTAATATTAGTTGATTAGTATTTTACAATAATTCGAAAAAAAGGTGTAATTTTATTTGATGTTTAAAAATATGGTCGATATTATGAACTCTAATTTCTTTATTATTTGAATTTATTTATATTAAATTCTTTTGTAACATGTTTGCCATTAATAATTTTCAAGAAGTTTTATCTGCCATTAATAATTTTTAAGAAAAACACTCTTTCCATTAATAATTTTAACGAATAAATATTTTTATGAGCATGATGTTACAAAAGTCATATAAACACATTGTTAATATTTTATATCGATTTGCAAGTTTGAAATATAAAAAAAAATTATTCAATAAGAAATACTAAAAGGTTCAGTTTTATTTAATATTAGAAAATATGGAATACAGATCGATATTATGAATTTGAATTTCTTTTTTATCTGAGATTAATTATATTAAATTCTTTTGTAATACGTTTACCATTAATAATTTTAAAGAATTTTAATTTGCTGTTAATAATTAAAAAATACATTTACCATTATTAATTTCTAAGAATAAACATTTTTATGAGTATTGTGTCACAAAGATATATAAACATATTGTTAATTTTTTTATATCGATTTGTAAGTTCAAATATTAAAAAAAATCATTCCATGAAGAATACGAACACAACTTCATCCAAACTACGAAAACACAGATAATGAATGGTGGTACAATTTCATTGTATGTTTTACCTGCATGTATATGCAAGCAATGCCCTAACCTAGCCAAAGGCCATGTGGAAAACTTAATGAGGCCGCCGAAGACCAACCACACCTAGAACGATGAAACAATCGACACTTGTTGATATTGAACACTTGAAAACAACAAAGAGTCATCTAGAAAAAAACTTATTGGTCCAGAAAAAAGAACCGAAACAAACCACTACATTTTACAATACATATCAAATTGTGTAACATTAAAATGGCATTAAATGTATGTTAACTTTTTACATTAACAGTGAAATAAAGACAAGAGCTTTAACAAAATGTCCTTAATAGAAGATTTAATGACTGGAATTTTTGAGAAATCTTCGATTTCAAGATACTGAGTATGTGTTCTCTCCATAGTGCACAGCCTATGATCACGTGATTTACAGTGTTTTCTTAGGTGTCACACTTACAATTCGAACTTTTGTCAAAGAAATGTCTTTGATGTACAGGAAATAAACCATGTCCATTATATACTTGGTTAAAGATTTTCTATAAGAAAAATATATATATAAAGCCATCTGACGAATTAACATTTAATGGCGGAGATTTATTAAAATCATAGATAATATAAATGTTTAGAATAATTATTATAAAGATTGATTTTTTTGCTGAATTTTTGAAATAATAGCTTTATTATAGTACCGTATTATATTAAGGTATGCGACTGAATTATATCAAAATATCGGTAAATGAACATTTGGAAGTAAGCGGAGAAAAGCTTTTATTTAAAGAAATTTCAAGTTGAATATTTTGAAATTTCAAGTTGAATATTTCTCAAGTTGAATATCAGCTTGTTAGTATAAAAATAAACAAGTTTAGCAAGAAATAAAATATCATAAAAGGCAATACTGCTTTCTATTAGCTCCGAGAAATTAGCCAAATTTAAACGAAAAAATTCTGAAATTGTGATCCAAACGAGAAAATGATTTAGATGAATAAAAGCGAAAATATAACTTGCCTTTAAATTATATCGCATTATCTAATAAATGAAACCCAGAGAGTATAATCTGCATCATTCCGTTATTCTTGGAAGTTTAATGTACGTTTGACGACATTTCTGTGTTAATAAAGTTGCGAATTTAATCGATTATATTCACAACTGTAAATGCATAAATGGCAAAAAAAAATAATTTTTGATACTCGTTGTTTTGCACTGATAAATAATAACTGGTTGATCGCGCCATTAAGAATTGCATTTCATAATGTGTATTTTTCTTCTAATGAATACATTATCAATTTCATACTCAAATCAAGCAACCATTAAAATTCATGTTGGGATATCATATCATGAAATTTGCTTCTTGCAATTTCCATTTTAATTGCGGAAATAATCATTTTATTGAGATAATGTAATTTCACAGAAGCGTAACGTCTGTAATTCGTGACAGCAAAATCTCAAATCAAATTTCAAACACTCGATAATTAATCTTACTTGAAGATGAAATATACCCCCTTCCATTTCTTTTTAAAAAATATTATTTCCATATTTTTTTCCAAGGAGCAGGAACTTCTTATTTCTGAAATAATATATAAGAGCAAAGAAACTGAATATTTTTTACTTGCCCAGAAAATCCAAAAAATTTAATCCTTTACTTAAAACAATAAAAATAATTTTTTTCCCCTCTGCTAGAAGATTCCTTTTTCAGTTTTTGATGGATAGACCCAAACAAAAGACAAAAAATATGGAAGCAGAAGCAAAAATATTTTTCTTCTCTCCGATAAGAAGAAACTCTTAGAAAGGGGAAAGGAGGGAAATATAATAACAGAAGCCTGCTCGCACCAGTTAGCTAATGTGCTCGAAGTAATCCTTCATCGCTCGACGTTTTTTCTATCCACAATCTTTTCTCTCTGCTCCCGGTTCTTCAAAGTACACCTTTTCAGGAATAATGATGGCATGAAACAGAATAGCCTTATTTATTATTTATTTGTCTGGAAACGTTCGACACGGAAAACAACTGATGTTTATTTTGGATCATGAGATTATTGTTTAGAAAAAACAAAAACAACTAACATCAAACTTTTAACGGAACATATCTCATCTTACTGTGGCACAGATTGGTTTTACAGTTTATCGATAGTTAAAATGAACAACTCTTGTAATGTTTTCTATTAATAGTTTTTACTAATGAAACTTGAGATATTGTAAGATTTATTTATTCTGCTCTTTCATTTAATTCTGTCGATACGAAGCGGCCACAAACGTCCGCTCAATGAAGGCACGAAATCGCCCGGATATCATTGCGAAATTCTTCCTCCATTCGTTAAGTGTGATTGACTGAATACCCGTGGGGCGTGCTTAGTTCAATATAGACGCCGGGCCAGATTGATCTGGGGAACAGGGAGGTTTACTAAAAACACTCAAAGGATGCTTCATCATATATTTGTTTCATAGATATCAGCTAAGTAGATACCTCTTTTGTACAACAACTCTCATAGAATGTCATTCATGTATTTTTTTGAAGCGGGGTGAGAAATTTTTATTATCTTTGAAACAATATTCCAATATTGTTCCTGATATTCTGAGATATCTGAATTAAAATGATCTTCAGAATGAGTGGATGAAAGAGTTTCGTAATATTTTCAGCAGGTCATTTCTTTGGACATGATATTCAGTTCAATTTTCTTTTTAATGTTCAATAATGAATCAATAATAATTCAAATAATAATTAATGAATAATTCAAATGATGAATATCTATTTTTATTATTTGATAACTAGTGGCTTCTTCACCACATTTTGTTGCCCATTTTCTCCGCAGTGCTATTTTTAAATTAATAATCTAGAAACAGAAAAGAAAAAAACAGAAAAGAAACAGGAAAAAAAGTATTTAATTCTGAACAAATGTTTTTTTCGATATACAATTATAATGTTTCGATATTTCCATTCTTAAAAATTATCACAAAAGTTATTTTTATGAGTAACGTTGTGAATTCTATTAATAAAATTTGTATAGAAAGTTTCAATGATCTTCTTTTGTAAGCCTAAAAGCCCATTTTCTGAAGCAAGGTGACAAAAATACTGCCTAAAAGTATTTGAATATTTAAGGAATACCCATTGAAATAAATTAATAAAAATAATTTACAATTTTTTAGATAAAGTGATAATTAGATGTTCTATTAAATTCTCCGTAATTTTAAGAATTTGATTTTAAATGAGATTGCTCTTTCATTATACCATGTCTAGGACGGAGATAAAGAAATAGGCTTGTAAATTTAATTATATCTAAAGATTTTAATCAATTCAAATTTCATAAATTTAATGCTAACTTTTTAAATAAATCATTTTATTTGAAATGGCCAGCATTTACTCTAAGGGAAAAATTTTCTTGAGAAAAAGACAAATAACACGCAAGTTAAAAGTTTTAAAATTTTAACAAAATTGCGGCACTCTATCAAGCGGCTGATATTCAAACCATGACAGAAACACTTATTCGTTTAAGCCTAAAATAGTTTTATACATATATTTAAGTATTACAAAAATGTAAACGAAAAAAATTGCTTCTATTTTTTATATTTTTAAAGCGACATTTATGGAAAATGTAGTAATGTATAGTATTAGAAGCTACGATATAGATATATTCTCACACAACTAAGATTTGTTAAGAATAAAAGCATTTATTGTAAAGAACCGCTAACTTTGATACTAAAATAATTTGAGATCATGTAGTATAAAAACATTCTCTGCATTGTTAAAATTGCCTCATTAACGCAATTAAGCAATATATAATATTTAGGAATGTATAATCGAAATGTTTACTAAATCTGTAAAACAAATTAACAATATCGCAAATAACAACTTTTTAATTAAAATTAATTAATTTTTCAAAATTTATTAACAACTAGTTAAACTAAAAGAAAATGGTTTCTGATGTGTGTTAAATGATGAGAGGAGAAAAAAGCAAGAATTCGTATTTTTTTCTTTCAAATTTTTATTTTGCATGAGTTGTTTCCTTTTATTGCAGATATAATTTCATAGTTGATTTTACACTCTACCTTAGATGTACTAGTGTTTTAAACTTTTTACATTTATCTGTTCTTGATAGCAGTACATTATTTTAATCTTTTCAGAATTTAGTAAATAATTCTTTAAGTTAATTAAATTTTGTTTCGACATGTATGGCACCATCTGTTAGTAAATTTGTGAAATAAAAATGATTTCATAATTTCATAATATTTTTAATAACGAATTAAACATTAATTCCTGAAAGAAGGAAAATAATAAAATTAAAATAGGTATTATTTTTACTATAACTCCCAGCATACTAATAAAGGCGCGTTTAAAAAATGTTTTTATTCGATTCATTTTAAAAAATGTCTCTTAAAAGTTAAGTCATCTTTCTATATTTTTATTTTAAATAATTCGAGAATTTATTCAAAGTCAAAGCCAGTTATGCCAGCCAAAAAACCTACTGTTTCATTTTTTTCACACGTATTTCAAATTACATTATATTCCTACAAAAACCGCAATGTAGGTACTCATTTTGAAAATTTATTGGCAATTGGAGAAGAAATTGTTCAAAGTTAGTTGCGATGTATCTAGGTACGAAAAGCGATTAAAGTTCCCCATCCTGCTTTTTAAGCATTAATGATCGCACCCAGCTGCAAAATAACTCATATTAACTCCTTCCATTTCTCTTCAAAGGTGAGAGAGTATAACAGCCATTCTAAAAAACAATCGAGTTATAAATTATTTTAACTTCGAACATCAGTTCTGAACAACAGAGGGATATTCTCACGAAAATGCAAAAAAAAAAAAAGTATCTTTTCATTGAAATCTCTGTCCTCCCCTCCTTTAAATGATGTCTCAACGCATTTTTTTGTTAATTACAGAAGAAAACTCATAGAAAAACAAAAAAAGTGTTCTATGATTTTTCAAGAAGTACTTGAGTAACGAGAGACAATTTCATTGTATGTTCGTTATTTTGCCGTCGGTTTTTCCTCTCTCTCTGTGTTTTCCCATACGAGATAATTATAAATGTATTTTCCGACTAATTTATCGATTTTCGCTTGGTTTTATGAAAATAAAAAGATAAAAATTACTCGAGGCGAAATCGTGTTCAACTTAAAAAATAAAAATATCTAAAAAAATACTTCGATGGCAAAAGGGCAAGAAAAAAAAGTTCGAAATGATATTTAAAGAACTCTTGCGGAACGTATCTTAATTTTTGGGAGATTAGTAACTTCAATTAATTTTTTTTCTAATCATTCTCGAACAGGAGTTAGAAGATTAGAAAGAAATTTTTAACGTAATTAAAGTTTCAGAACTGTAGGGCAGCTGCGGCAGTGTATTTAAAGTAAAATATTTCATATCAGAGAGTTGTTTTGTAATTTTTTTTAACTTAGGTTTGAATTTTCATTCTAAGAAAAAATTATCTTTGAATAATAATTTTTTAAATAGCCTGTTTTTATACACTTTTTTTCCTTTCAAAATTAAAGATTATTCGTTTCCGTAACCTAAAGTTAACAATCTGTAAGAAAACGTACCTAATGAACATGGGATTGAACGATTTATCAAAATAATACATATTACCAGTTACAAGTTGATTTCAAGAAAAAATTAAAAGCACAAGTACGTGCAAAAGTCCGATTTGGGACTCTATCCTGCAATTCAAAACGATTGGAAAGTTGTGATTCAAATATTTTATTTTGGATTTCATGCTTACTGATCAACAAGATAAAATATTTCTGTATGAGTCCAATTATACAAAATTAATCCTAGTACTGCATTAAAAGGTTATTTAGTTTAGCTTAGTTATATTAACGTCCCATTTTAAAGCAAGACATGGGATATCTTGAGAACCCCGTAATTTTCAACCGCTGTCAGATGGCGAAAATGACACCTGAGCTGGAAATTTCTAAGTAGAGATAACAAAAACTAGCGCCAAACAAAATGTAATAGAACGCGAAAATAAACTTGCCTATTCGCAATTACTTGCTTATAGAAACTGCTGTTCATATCTTACAAAAACTGTTATCTTACAGAAATGTTTTTTATAGTATTTAAAATTTAAAAAAAACACCTTTGTAATGATATCAATATTATTTCAATACAATTTTTAATATGTTTTTTTTTTAAATTTACTTTGACTTAAACCTGAAACTATGTTACGATATATTTAAATTCCTCCATGAAAATACTAACTCCTGTGCTTTTGACAAAATTAATAAGAAGTTAAGATTTAGAAAAAAACTACCTTCTGTGCGTGTTACCTACCAAGTAGAATTTTTATTATCTGCTTATTTCACAAGTATATATATATATATATATATATATATATATATATATAGTAGAGTAATTCAACAATTAATTCATACCTTTCAGTCGTATCAAATAATATGCTGATTTTTTTAAAATCCATCCTGTATCCATCTCACTGCCTTAAAATTCAATAACCTGGGCAAACAAGTTGGTCACCAAAGACGGCTAGTTTGAAATAAAATTTTTAGAAAAGGGATAACATTGAATTGGTATTCTTTAACTTTTTAAAAAGGCTCTATTATTTTAGATTATAAGATTTACATATGGAAAAATTATTTACTTTTCTATAGATTATTATTGTAAATTTTATTTCGTGAATATACGATCCCTTTTTCCCCAATGTTAAGAGTTTCACTCCATTCAAATTCGAGGCTGGATTTTGAACTCCAGAAAGTCATGTGGATTTTTCTCCGTTTCCGCTTCAGGTTCGAACGCCATCTGGTCCCACCTTCACGTTTCCTGCTCCCTCCCTCACGAACACCGGAAGCGAACTCAGCTCCGGCATTTAAGAGGAAGGAATCCTCCAGAAATATTGAGCAGGAACTCCCTGGCATTTTTTAAGCTCCACTTGTTTCTAGGAGAGAAATTGTTCTTTTGATCTTTCCGTTGCCGAAAGAACAATATTTTTGAATGAGGTGAGACTTTGAAGTGGAACGTGTTTGATTTTATTTATCTTTATATATATATATATATGCATTTTCAAACTGACGTAAAGGAATTGGGAAAAATTGCTGGGAAGTTCTTATGGGAGATTGCTAACTAAACCGTACTATTCTTTCTTAAACAGGTTGCCGCCTAAAAGTACTTTTTTCCCCGGTAGTTTAATTTATCTTATCACATGGTATTTTAAGAAAACAAATTGATATTTCATTGTTTATTTACTGTGTTGTATTGTAAAAATAGATATAGTCAGTATTAAACTATTAATAATATTGCTTATAAAGTAATTATTCTTCGCAATCATAAGAAATTAGAAAAGCAAACTACGGATTTTATTTAAATTACTCCTGAAGAAGTTTAATGGCTAAAAAAAGGAATTTCAGTTAGGCTAGAATCTTGAGTCAATATTAAATGCAATACACACTTTATTTACCGGAGCTATTAGTTTGTTATAAAATTGTTCGAAATTGAGGGTTAATCTTTTCGAAACGCCTAGAAAGTTACAGAGCTTGTGCAGGTAGAAAGAATCATGAATCTTGTAATCTTGTTATGCTGTTAATAGATCTGATCGTGTCTGATGATTCAATCATACCATATCATACCATACCAATCATACATATCATTGCCGATACACCACACCTCTCAAATGGACACCCAAAAAGAAATCACAAGAATCAAGATTAGGCGAACACAATGGTCAATTTATAGCATTACCGATGACAAGAATGAAGTACAATACGATGAAATATTTATCAAAATGTTTGATAGGTAAAGCGAAAACCTGGCAAGTCTGCTGCGGTCCCCCATTGTTTTGCATAAAGGATACGCATCTAGATAAATTGCCCAAGGCATTAAAAATGCTTAGAATTCATGCAGACCCATCAATTTTAAATGCATCATTATAATTCTGTATTATAACCTAAAATATAGGTACCAATTTAGCCTTTACTGCATGCAAATTCCAAAACAATAGTTTTTATGCATAGAATCTTTGCGTTTCATTTTCAAAGTTTTTCTACTGATTTCATAATTCTTATGATTTCGAAGCACCATGTTTGTTAGCATTTAATGTCAACGCAAAGAATTACTGATTTTATTTATTCAACTCCTAAAAGAATAATTTAATTGTTGGTTCCTTATTTTATAAAATGTACTCTGTAGATCTTCGATAACACAAAATGTTAACTACAGCTCTAAGTAACAAAATAAGGAAATGGAAATATATAGTCAATAAATATGATCTGAATGGTAGAATACAGGGTCGAATTATCAAATAGACAATTAACTACTCTATTAATGACAATTTTAATAATACACAAGACAATACACATTTTAATATAGCTTTGTACCTGGGATAGTTAATTTCGAAATATTTTTTCAAAATTAACACAAATGTGAACCAGTTACATTACAATATCTCGATGAAAATATTTCTCTTTTATGCCGATTCAACCTTTCACCTATAAACCGTATCTGGAGTTTTTAAAAAAGAATTTCATTTTTGAATTTGTTTGCTCAATGCCATGAGTACTTTAATCTGTATACTTGCCAATCTCCACGTTATTTAAATGGCATTAAAAACAATAAGATTATTACAGACAAAATATCATCTGGAAATAGGTAGTTTAAAATATAGCGATCTGTCTAGTCTAATCAATTTAAATACAGAGGAAAAAAAAAAACTTTAAAAAATCAGTTGCTCACTCAAAAGTTCCCTTTATTCCCTTCTTTTTTTAGAACGAAGGGGGTGGGGTATTTCTGATTCATTCTAGTGATTCGTGCACTATTTGTTCTTTCTTTAATCACCTGACAAGAAGCACTTTCTCCGGAGAAGAGATAATGGGCTCCATCCGTGGCCATGAATTGTCCTCATTAAAAGTAAGGAAAAGGGGGGGGAGGGGTGGAAGGTACCAGGGGTATCATTTTTACTCTGTTTCCGTTTACGCAAGAGATTTCGACCTGCGTTCTTATTTCCCTAATGACTCATCGGACCGTTATTAGATCCGAGTTTCTGAAATGGGAAATTGCACTTTTGCTCCTTTCTTCATTTTTGGATTATTAAGTCCTCTTTAGACAAGCAGCCTTAGAAGATCACCGGGTCTAAAATTTAAATTTATCTGCATAGACGACTTTTAAGCGTAAACAATAATGATCTTCTGTATTTAACAAAGAAATTACTTTCTTCCTTCAGTTTCCAAATTGATTTTAATTACAGAAGGGAGTTTTTTTTCCCTCGAAGCATTTTCAAATTAATCAAGTATCTATGCGCGTATATGACTGATTTAGATTCCTTTAGAAGACGCAATTAATATTTTAAGTATAAGAAGATCTTGATCTTCTAATTTTATGAAATAAAAAGTATAAGAGAAAAAAATTAATTTAATGGTAATTTATATTGTTAAACAATTAAATCAGTTGTACTCACATTCAGGTATTTCAAACATTTACGTGTAAGAACCTGCATATAAACGTATTTCACTGGTTTTATGACTGCTGAATTTTAGAATACAAAGACAACTTAATTTAGGAGGATCAAATTAATATTAATCATTACTTGGATACAATATTTGAGAATAGTTTTAAACATTTTTGAACCAAGACTGATTGCTTTTTATATTAAACACTCTAATATTACGTTACAATTCAACACTAGAATTCATCCTATTAAATTTCGTTTAAACTAGTCTATAATAAATTAGTCCACTAAAATTTGGAAATAATTTCAATATAGTCCATCTTCAAAGAAAATGTAATGATGTCAGTAGCTGACAGAAACACAGAGCCGAATTATTAAATAAACAAATCAAGCAACCACCTAGAGGCTTCCAGTTTTTTTTCAATATAATTTAATTTTGTGCTGTCACTTAAATTACAAATTTCGTAAACTCGAACTTGTTCAAAAGGAAATCAAGTAAAGTTTACATTTTAGGTGTTTATTTATATTATGCCACATTTTAAATAAACGCTAAACCTATTTTGGGACGGACCTCACAATTTTGAGTCACGATCAAATGTCGAGGATGCCGCTTCGTTTTCCAAACTGTGGCACCGCACCTGAGTGAAAGCATTTGACTCCGATATTTAAAGGGCAGTAGATCGCTTGCACGGCAGTTCTTAGATATAAGCGGAGCTTCGAATTTGGAATCTCCCAGTCTCAAGGCCGAGATCTTACCACTAGCCTGTCGCAGTCTGCTTAAGTCTTAAAATATTGTTTTAACAACATTTATAACTACTTTGCCTTTGTAAGTTTGATATTATGTTGCTTAGTAATATATTTAAAAATGTCCATTGATTTAATTAAGTAATGTTTCAACTGTGTTAAAAGGTTTTATTTTATTTTTTACTTCTAGCATAAAATTGTTTTTAAACTTAAATTTTGATTTTTTTTATGCATGATGCATAAACACTTTTCTGTAAGTAATATGATATTAACTGTTTTAATGATATTAAGTTTAACTATTTGACATTTAAAATGAAATAAAAATATTTGGCTTTGGAAGTTTAAAATAGGAAGGCCCGAAGCTTGCATTACTTAAAAGTCCATATGTAACTTTCATTCGACTCTGTCAAAACATGTACCTAACATTTAAAAATGTACTCAAATAAGCAAGTGATGTTATTTGAATAACATTAGGGTAAGTAATGAGTATTACTTATTAATCTCGGACATATTTGAAACAGACCCACTAATGCCTTTTTTCTCTGTGTAAAAAAATGGGGGAAATTGTTGATGGATTTCTATTTCATTTAAAAACAATTTACTTTTCAAAAGCAAATAAATGCATTTTGTATGAGTTGATGTAGGAAAAATTGTTGCTGTTCACATTCTAATTTTGCATGAAAAGTAGATAAAACATATATCAATTATGAAATAAAAATAATGTATTTGTAAGAAAATTCTTTTATTATATGATGTGCTTTATTTAGAGATATTTTTTTTCATTAAATTTAGCTTTAAAAAGTTCCTTGAATTTTAAAAAAATGTTTGTCTAGTAATTGAAACAAGATCATGTAAAAAATAATTTTTTTTTATCAGATTGAAAATCCATGAACATAAACTTAATATTACCCATTCAAAATTGGTTGAGGATAGAAACTTCAGACCTTTTAGTAATAGCTCAAAATAACGATTGTAATGAAGGATTTTCTTCTCTAAATGCTTAGGATATTTAGAATATCAAATATTTTTCATACTTTTGCCATTAATAAACTGTATTCTTTAAAAATTAAAATATGATGTACTATAATGAATTCATGCATGATATATATTCAAATTAAATCAGTCAATAAATTAATATTATTCCCTTTATAAACGGATAAGTAATATCTGTTCCTGAACAAAATTTATCCGATATTTTTGCGAGAAATATGATATAAAATCAAATCAAGTTTTATTTAGAGGAATCACAAGCTAATTATTCCCGGAATTTAAAAATGTTTATACTTTATTTTAATTTTACAATAAAAGAATATAGCAAGTGATCTATTATGAAGCAGCTAGCACACAATGGAAACATGGTTGGTAAAAAATATCTTTATGAAAATATTTTGTTTCCGAAAAGATTCTGTTTCCTCTCAGGACAACACTAATACACAAAACGGTAAATGTTAGGATTTGCAAAATGATATTAAACATGCTAAGATGTCAGAAAATGAACATAAACTTTTATTAAAAAAATTTGAAACGAAAATGAGAAGTTTTAACTTTTATATATGTAATGATATCTATTAATCTAATTTAAATCCTGATCCATTTCCTATTTTTTTACTTTAAATTAACCAACACAATTTTATATTAAACTTTTCTTTCATTTATAGATTTCAATTCCATTTTTTATTCAATTGTTTTTGACATGAGCTCTAAAAATTTGTTGACTATCAAAGTTCTCACGATGCAAGTGAAGAGATAAAAATCCCCAATTCCTTTCAATGATACCTAAGATTCCCTTTCCTCAATAGACACGTGTCAAAGAAACTCTTATAAGAATATCTTAGTAAAAGTGCTGAAGGGAAAAGGTTCCTGAAGGTTCCTTTTTATATATCACACCTTCCTGTGAATATATATATATATATATATATATATATATATATATATATATATA
>JAPMOR010048592.1:7457-19737 GCA_026543865.1 Argiope aurantia | reverse complement strand
ATTTTAAAAATCCCTATATGACATAAAATAATTTTAAAAATCTCTATTTGATTTGCTCGACTGACGATTTTTAGTTTATAATAAAAATATCATTTCATAATTTTTATGAAGTGTTTCTAAAAGCTACTAAAAAGAATGAATTTTTCAAGAAAAGGAGGGGAAAATGTATCAATTTTCTGGTCACTTAATTTTTGAGATTACCTGGAAAGATATGATCATGAGTTTAACTTCTCACGGCATATTAGTAACAACCCAAGATTATCACAAAAGCTCAGCATATTCCTGCTGGGTCTATCTCAGCTTCGAACGTGGTGTCTTGATATAATGGCGTGAACTTTTTAACGAAAGCTCCAGTTCAATTTCGTCTTTTTCACCATGGCTCAAATTGATGAAGAACGTCAAAAAATAACCCGTAGGTTGCTTTAAAACGCGATATTAATGTTACTGTAACTGATGATTTTATTTTAGGAGTGTCAAAACTTCGAGATACAAGCATTAATTCTTTGAAATTCAAATGTCCTCCCAGAGATGCAGTGGATAGGAAGCTGGATAGGAGCTGTCCATTCAATGTTATTATTCTCGACATATGGTTTTAGCCTCCTTCTCAAAACTCAGAATTGTTTCTCTTGTAACTATGAAATTGAATCTCTATCTAGCTATTTGTAACAATACTTTTATGACATCGTTCAGTATTACCAAAATTGAATAATAATACTATAGATTAACTAATTTTGATATCGAAATATGCAATCGTTACTCATTCACATTTACATATTTTACCAGCCGGGAGTTTTGAAAAGACGATATTATAACAGCATATGCTAAAAATATTTTTAAATCTTTATTAATATCCCCCTTATAAGTCGTTTAGAAGTATTTTCAAGTATCTGGATTTTGCTTTTATCATAATTAATTTAAAGATTTACGAGCTAAATCATTGAATCATTTGAAAAATAAACATTTTTTTATTGATCACATTCTTTGAGTAGAGTTTTCAAAAAACTGAAAATATTTGAACCATTATTTTCTTGGTTTTCAAGCATTATAGAATTCTAATTTTTATGAGTATCGTAACGTATATTTAATTGTTCCGGAGAATATTTTCATTCGCTGCTTTATTCCTTGTTATGGATTCAATCACAATGTAGTAATTTATACTTCCATCACTAATTCCAGTATAATTTTCTTCGTAATTTTTGAAAATCCGAACTATTTTTAGAGAATTGTTTATACCTTTTCTCAGTTCTCATATACATCTATTGTCCAAGAAAATCATTTATCTGAAATCAAAGCTTCTCGTTCTGATTCCTTTCCATAAACTGCACATTTCTATTTAGATGTCGAATAGATAGAATTTCTTTTTATAACATTCCTTTCAATAGCTTCGAAAACAATGATAGAAAATCGGAATGAGTTTTGAGTCGATTTTTGAATTTGACTTCTCACATGCCCGGAGCTATCTATTCAGTCAGAGATGAAGTCACTTCACTTTCTCTTCAGTTCTGATGAAACTCCTGGCCTCTAGTCGTTAAAAATAAGTTGTGCGTGCTCAGAGCCTCAATATAGTATTTGGAAACAAGAAAATATTTTCTAATTACGATCGGAGTCGTAACCGCGACCGTCTACTTTATTAGCATTTAATTAAAGTGCGCCGAAATGCCTGGCAAACGACTTTCTACGGCTCAGTACCTGGCAAAAGGAAAAATGATTATTTTCCTTCATATGTTACAGAACAATGAATTTCTCAATCAGAATAAAAGGGTTTTAAAAGATTCAGAATTAGGAGATTTTCAGCTATTCTAAAATTATAAATATCATACGGTTTATTTTGGTATACGTATTGTGATTTTAAATCTTTAAAGCATATACTTTACAAGGAGAAATAAATAAAAGAACACTTCAAAACATTAGCGGCAAATATGAAATATTCAAAGAAAACATTTTAGTGCAATCAAAATAAGAATAGATCCATTTCATTACTGTTAGAAAAAGTATCATCATCAAAAAAAGTTCATAAAAACAATTTTTAAAAAACACACTTATAGAGTATAACATTTTTAAAGTTAATTATTTTCTACTTTTCGGTATTTGATTTTTTCCTTATTATAAATATCTCGCATATTTAAGATCAATTTTTAAAAATTTTTAATACTAACGAAAGTCACTACTACAGAATCAAATTTTAATTTAATTATAGATGAACTGTTATTTGAGTTCTGAAAATATTTAAATAATACATTGTCCTGGAAAGCGCACAGGTATTTCAAAACTGTTGCATATCAGGAAATGAATGAAAAAATGCATTACGGAATTCAATTGTTGAAAACACACAATTAGTTATTATTAATTAATTATGTGTTTTCATAAATGGAATTTTATTATTTAAACAACAATTAATTATTATTAATTAATTGCGTGTTTTCACAAAATTAATTATTTAAACACAATATTATTAATTCTATGTAATTAAACACATATATAATATCCACTGATGTGAACATATATTGATAGCTATATATTCCGGAAATTAATATATTCTTAATTTATTCTGCACAAAAATATATAGAGAAAATAAATTTTTAAAAAAAATGTTTCCGATTATGATAAAATGCTTCGATATATATATAGTTATATTACTAAAGCAATTGATTAAAATGGAGAAACTACAAATCTATTAACAAGAAAAACCTTTTTTTTACTTCACAAATATCAGAAATAATTAAAAAAACATATACGTCCTTTAAAGTGGGCATTTATTAGCTTTTTGAATAATAATAAAAAAAAATCCTTCCATCAAAATGCTGCAAATACAAAAACATAAAATGGTCCGACGCTGGTAGAAGCAGTTACTCAAAAGATAATAATAAAATAATTTCTTCATAACCTTAATAATTTGATAAATTTTTTACAAATATTCTGACATTTTGAAGCATTACGCTGAAGACGAGATAGAACTGGCATGTATTCGGTAACATGACCTCCCTCTCTGGTCAAGATGATACATTTTATACATGAGGAGAGATTGGAATGCAAGAAATTAATGTATGAATGATTTATTACTATTGTGTATAAGATAATATGATTAATATTTCTTATGATTTTTATTCTGTACTTATGCATGTTCAGGCATACAGCTGCAGTTTTTTAATTTTAGTTTTATAGACATTTTAAGTAAATCACCTAATTATTCTAATTTCTTGCTTTTTATTTTTATATATATTTCATTATTTATCTTAAAATCGTTTTAGTTAACCGATAGCTACAATTTGAAGTTTTAACTTTAGTTAATCGATAGCAGAATTCCTTCTTCATAAATATGAAGTTACAAACACACAAGAGAATGAATAAAAAATATGCTAAAAAGAAAGTTTAAAAAATCATTGTGCATTAGAATCAAACGAAATAAAAATATTAAAAGTATTTAACAGCAACTATAAAATATTCTAACCAATGAAGAAAAATCTTTTATATCTTGAATTCTTCTATCATTAATATTATTCGAGTACTAATTACACCATTATCATACCTTCTTAAACTGGAAGAGTTATAAAAGCGTTAAAATTTCACTAGATGTCACATTTTGGGTAGCAGTTGTCATTAGTTACTATAATATAAAACTATAAAAAAGCCTATCTGATAATCTTTTTTTATTGCAAATAATCTGCTTCAGGCATAAGATTGTCGGATATTTAGTTGCAGAAGAAGAAAACTGATATTAAAGTGCATCTATTTGCAAAAAAGACTAGACATTGTCTTTACATGTAATATTAATGATGGAATTACATTAAAAAACGAAAGATGCTATGTGAGTAGACAACATTTGATGATATAAAAGAGAATTAACTTTAATAGAAAACTTTTAACAAGAACGTGAAGGATCATAGGAAAATGTCTACTCTGCTATTGAAATACCAGGATAAGATAACAAATTTCACAAATTATTTTTATGTATGTGAATCAAAAACATGTCAAAAATGAAATAAGATTTTAGTCATAGTTAGTTAGTTGGACACAAGTTAGTTAGCTTTACTAAGCGTCCAGTCTAGTACACTGTGAGACAAACATACGGTTGATTGAGCTGGGCACAAATTAGTTAGTTTTAGTCAGCGTCCAGTCCAGTACATGCTGAGACAAACATACGGTTGATTGAGCTGGACACAAGTTAGTTAGTTTTAACCAGCGTCCAGTCTAGTACACTGTGAGACAAACATACGGGTGATTGAGCTGGACACAAGTTAGTTAGTTTTAGTCAGCGTCCAGTCCAGTACATGCTGAGACAAACATACAGTTGATTGAGCTGGACACAAGTTAGTTAGTTTTAGTCAGCGTTCAGTCCAGTACACGCTGAGACAAACATACGGTTGATTGAGCTGGACACAAGTTAATTAGTTTTAGTCAGCATCCAGTACAGTATACGCTGAGACAAACATACGGTTGATTGAGCGATAAAACACTGAACAATTTCAAAAGGAGAGTTGCACAGAACAAAAGTAAAAGTACTATTATGGAAGCATAATAATAATACATTATAATTAAAAGAAACCATGGCAAATTTCAAATGCATTGAAAGAAGCAAATGGATTTGAGGAGTATTTATGTTTATTTCGTATTTTATGTTTTTCTTTTGTGCTTTATACCCTTATCAATATGTAAATAAAAATCTGGGTTTAAATTTTATAATGATCATTGTCTCTACCGCTCACATTAAAGAAATCACACTCAACGATAAATCACACTCACTACATCATAAAAACCTATAATATATAGGGTAATATTTTTTAACTATTAAACCCTTAGTGTTATAAACGATGCAAAGCATGTTGAACCTTAAAAATTTAAACCAAATCATACAAAGCAAAATACAGGGTGTTTCAGTGAACCGTTTCAGAACTTCTAAGAGGGGTAGGGTACATCCTGACGAACCAAAATCATATACTCATGGGCAGTCAGAAATGCTTTCCTGACGCGGTAGATGGCGTTGTGCGAAAAGTCCGAGCTTTCGTGAAGGGAATCTTCATTTCGCACAAGAACGCCAAGTTAGTAGGATGGATGATTACACGATCGCAGAGTTAGCCGATATGCATTTGGCGTACGGGGCTGCAAATTGTAGTGGGTAAACCGCACAGCGTTTGCACGCGGAACGATATCCGACGAGGCGTATTCCCAGTCATAATTTCTTTGCAAGACTGCATCAGAGGTTAGCTGAGACAGGTTCATTAGAAAGAGCTCACAGGGACAGGGTAAGAACAACACGGACTGCAGAAGCCGAACAGAATGTGCTGCAGCATGTACAGGGGAATCTAAGAATGAGTACACGAAGTGTAGCAAACGCAGTCGGTGTTTCCCATTGCAGCGTCTGGAGGATTCTCCGAGCAGAAGACATGCATCCGTTTCACGTGCAGCGTGTCCAGACACAGAAACCGGAGGGTTATGTACCTCGTATTGCTTTCGCATAGTGGTACCTGAGAAAATGTGCTACAAATCCCCTTTTTCCTGCTGAAGTGTTGTTTTCCGATGATTCATCCTTCACAAGGGAAGGAATTTTCAACATGCATAGCGACCATATCTGGGCGGATGAGAACACGCATGCAATACGACGTCGTGCAGCACGGAATCGATTTTCGGTCAATGTATAGGCCGGTAATGTGGGAGATCACCTCATCGGACCTTACCTGTTACCGGGTCGTTTAACCGGACCTACGTACTTGATCTTTCTGCAGCAAGTATTACCACAACTTTTGAGAGATGAACAGATTTCTGCATCAACGCAACAGACAATGTGGTTCCAGCACGATGGAGCCCCTGCCCATTATAGCGGAGATGTTCGTAACTACCTGGATGTCACATTTGGTCAACGGTGGATCGGACGTGGGGGTCCCGTGCGTTGGCCTGCTTGGTCACCCGACTTATCATACCTTGATTTTTATTTCTGGGGTCATATCAAATCGCTAGTTTATGACACCCCTGTTGACACTGCTGAGGAGCTCGTTGCAAGAATCACAGTAGCTGCCGGAGAGAGAGATTCGAGATATGCCTGGAGTATTCCAGAATGTTCGGATGTCCATGCGTCGGAGATGTGAGGTGTGCATTGTAGCCGTGGAAGAAACTTCGAACACTTACTTTAATCCATGTACCTTTTGCTTCTTTTCATGTATTATTAAAACGATTTAAGGTCTCTTTTCTTTATGGTGCTTCTGTGTACAACACCGCTTCAGGAGAGCGTTGCTCTATGATTTCGAGTTGTCAGGATGTACCCTACCCCTCTTAGAAGTTCTGAAACGGTTCACTGAAACACCCTGTATAGGCATCATAGTTGCCAGCACCACCATCAAAGCAGGCGGGAACGCATTCCAAAAAGCAGATATATATTGATGTAACGGGTGTGACCAACATGAAAATAAATCAATTTCACATCTAAGCCACGGTAATCTAAAAGAGGCCATATAATTATAGTCGGTTTGATTTATTATCGCACTGCCTATGCAAATCTCTTGTCATTTTATATAAATATATCTTTAATGAATATAGAACTATCTATATTGGAACAAAGATTGGGAAAGGGGTTAATGCTGGCAACTACAACTCATTATCATGAATACCAACACGATTCGGAACTCAGGATAATGTAATAAAAGTTTTTATGGAAGTCAAAGTGAGTGACAGGTAGCTGAACGAAATGACAGCTCAAATTTCTTCCGCCATCAGCTGACAGCATTTAAAAATTGCAATGTTTGGGCACAATATTCTTAGTACCAAGTTCAAAATGGGAATTATATTACAACTTTAAAACATCACGTCGACGCTGATATATTAATAGTAATTTGAAATGCTGCAAAACGCTGGCGTCGTGGTATAGGTGTAGCGCGTCTTCCTCATGATCTGGGTGTCCCGAGTTCAAATCCTTGTTCGGCTGGGGTAGTCCTTCTGTGAACGCAGAACAACAGATATAACTATATGTGAAGTTTGGGAATGTGCCGCCATGTAAATAGGGGTTGAGCAAGCGAATTTGACTCATGGAGTAGCTAAGGCGCACTCTTGGCCATAGTTGGTGCTATCGAAGAAACAAAAGGCGTTCACTAAGCTTAAATCGCTGACAGTTAACTGTCAGCAGACTTCTAAAGTGCCATAAGTCATATCACAATAACTGTTTTGTAAATCGTAAAGCAGCGGCATTTTATTTGTTTGTGCAAGAAATTTAGAAATGCATTTCATACTTATAAATTTTGCTACAAAAGCCAGAATTAATGAAACATTTCTCCCTCGTTGTGATTTGGACGATGATTATATTTTTAAAGATTTTCAAGGGCACCTTCAGAGCAAGAATTAATTATAGCAAAAATATAAAAAAGTAACCAGTTAATTGCAGAAAGATATCTTTGTTACAAATTTGAACATTTAGAATTTATAATCCGTATTTAATAGCAACGGTTAAGTAGGAAAGCAAACAAAAATTTCTAAAACTCTTTGCTTTCACTTTTTACGAATCTCTTGATTAATGAAGACTTTATTTCTAATCAAGTTTTAATACTGTTTGCGAAAGATTTAATAATTTATGTAATTGTACGAGTTATCTAATAATATTTTAATGATTTAAACGCCAATTTGAAAGTTTTTATTGGATTTTAAGGATATATTTTCGTTGAATTTCCAACATTAAAGATAAACTTTCTCAGATGCATTATTCTTGATCTTAAAAAGCACAAAAGAAGAGCGCCTTCAATCCATTTGTGCGAACGGCACTAATGCAAATATTTAAGTTTCCATTTGCTTTTTAAATTCTTCACATATATCTTTCAAACTTAAAATAGAAGAAAAAATCTTAAGATATTGTTCTGATCATTCTAAAAGCATTATCTATTAGTGTCTTTTTTTTCCTTTTTTCATCAGAGTATTGAAAAGAGAAGGAAAAAAAGCAGTATAAGCTTAAATTCATTGATTTTAGAATGTCATATATATATTCTAAAAATACTCTTACATTTAAGAGTAAAAGAAAATAAATAAATAAATAAAAAATAAGGATTCGAAAAAGGGATTGCTCTCTAGCTTGAGTACAGCAATTTATTTGGAAATAGATTATTTTCACTTCTGGAGTAATAGATTGTCTTGCGGAAAAAAATCATCAATTATTTTAGAAGAATTACCCGGTAAGATCCATAAAAGTGATTATTTTTAAATCAGAGTAGCTTTTGTTATAGAAATTTTAGTAGAAAAATCACAATGGACAAACAGTGCAGCCCATTAAAAACCTTTTAATGAGCTTCATTTTTGGATTTTTTTAAAAACAGAATATTGAATTTTACCAGTTTAAATTTATTTATACAGTGATTCTTATTATCTTTAATCTTTAAAAAATTCTGTTTAAACTAAGTATGCCATTTACTTAAATATTGATTAATTAGTTGCCTTTAAAAGCCGGTTTGACAGGATTAAAGTTCGCTAAAATTTTCAATTAAATATAATATGTATTATTATTATGGTATTCATTATATGTATTATTATTATTATTCAGCAAAATATTTTTAACCTTCAAGTTTTAATTTGTCATTTAACTCATAGTATTAAAGAAGTCCTACACTGTTCTGCTCATTGCACCTCAAATTTTCTGCAATCTTCTCTAAAATTTGATTTTTAATATGAAAATCAAATGATTAAACTTCAATTAACACCAAAACTTTATTACTTTTTTAATTCATAAGAATATTTACAGATTAATATTATATAGAATATAATCATTTAGTTCAGTTCGGTCATTTTTTCTTATTATAGTTTTATGCATGTTACTAATGGTTTAAAAGTTTTCTGTGGGGTCCGATTAGAATTTATATTCTGTACATATTAATAATCGCTGTCGATCTCAATAAGAATTACTGAGTTAATAAACAAGATATATTTTAAGTTACAAAAATATTTTCTTGCATTTATTTTTCTTGAAAATATCACATTATAAATTTATTTTTTTATTAACAGATACGTGTCAAAAATTATTTTCTTCTAAGTTTAAATTCTAGTAAAATTTAATTTAATCTTTTAACCAAAACATTTGTCAGCTTGGCGGTAACTAATTGATAAAAATAACATGCACGTACATTTCAAATTTTACTTTTATTTTGCGTGAAATATAATATAGAAATTTTTTTAAATATTTAAAAAAACACAATTAAAATTTAGAAAAAAATATACAGCAAAATAATAAACATAATTCTGAAGATATTTTTTTTTAAATTTACAAAGGACGTAAAAATTACTTTTAATCTATAATATTTCGGAAGATATCGCCTAGAAATGCTAAAATTGAAATTCCCTTAAAAAAAATTGCTTCAAGTGTATGTGAGTGCCAATATCTATAGATCTGAGTTAAATGGTATAATTTGTACAATGCAAGTACGTAGAAGGGCACTCATTATGTGCGTAAATATATTTTAGTCGATGACACTGTTTAAAATTTTATTATAACTTAATTAAAAATTAAGCGAGATTTCCAATATTGAACAATAACTTAAATAAATATTAGAAGTAGAAATGCAGAACGATATATTATGACGTCGTTTGGATGTATTGGAGTAACCGGGCAGACAGAGTCGTAGATAAAATCCAAAAATCAATTTATCTCTGACAGTAATAACAATAAAGGAGAACTTACTTGTTTTGTCTGTTTGTTGGTGCCCAGCAGATAAAACAGACTAATGCACATCTGACCTAATAGAATGTGATAAAACTGAAATACTTTTTTAAAGGTGAGAATATTAAAAATTTTAATTAAAATTTAATTACAAATTAAGGAAGTTTTAAATTTTTCCACAATAACTTCCGAAAATATTAATTCTGGAAAATAATTTTTATTTGCCGTTTTAAAATTTTTCTTAATTAAATAAATTTTTTTTCTGAGTTTTAATAGTTTAAATAATGTATCATGATTTTCAGAAAATCAAATTTTTCTCATTGTTAAATTAAATAATTACTTTCGTGATTCTTTTCTGTTAAAAACTATTAAGTTTAAATCTAAAGATGAAAGACCCAATTTATTATTAATATATTTATCATGATTAGTTTAGGCTTAGTAATATTAACGTCCCGTTTGAAGCAACACTTGGGCTATTTTGGGACGGACCTCGTAATTTTGAACCGCGGTCAGATAACAAGGACGACACCTGACCTGGCACCCCCCTCTCCACACCACACCACACCACACCAGAGGGAGGACGTTTGGTCAGGACGGATTTAACGTGCAACAGACCCCCTTAAAAGAAAGTGCAATCTAATTGCAATTGTTGCGAAATGCAAACGAAAGGTAGATAGTACGGAAAATTACGCCTTTAATGGTGCAGTTACGTTATAGGAATCAATTCCATTAACATGGTTCGTATACAAAATAAATGGATAAATATGCCTTTCACGAATTAAATATCCATACTCGTTTTATGCTTAATTAGTTTTGTTGTGGAAATCATGAATGCCAAAATACGCATAAATGAATTAATTGAAGTTAAATGTAACCAATATTTCCGGATGACAGCCAATCAGAAATATATATTTAGTTACTGGAGAATTTTACATAAGTGTTTATTACGTTTCTAAATCAGCACTTTTAATATCCTATCATGAATACTCGCCAGAAATTTGAAATCATAGAAAGGAATTTCCAATTTTTTTATTATTTATTATATTCATGTCAAAATTGTTTAAAAGATATCTGGTGTTTTATCCAGATTATGATTTGACACAAGAATTATGCTTTCAGAATTATAATACTAATAAAATTATAGACATTTCGTTACTGTTGTTATGGTTAATTCAAAAATTAACTAACAATTATTAATATTTTAAAATTTTATTTTTGTCTTTATCCAAATTACCATACAAATGAAATTAATAAATGTATCTACATCTAGACTAAAAATCATTGACCAGTCTTTCTATCCATATCAAAAGAAGATTTGTATCAAGGGTTTTTTTCTGTACCTACCAATTCGATACTCAAAAGAGGATCTACACAATTTGAAATTGAGATGAACAAAATTCTAATAAACAAATATATTTACAACAGAAAGTGCTGAGAGAGAAATACCTGAATTATTTTCTATAAACAAAGAATTTTGCGCAAAAAATGACTTTAAAATATTTTAAATTTTCAAATAGACTTTTAAATATTAGACAACAAAAGATATTTAAGTTTTCTCAAAAACGGTCCCAGGCGAATCACTTCGAAATAGTCTCGAACGAAAAGAAAAATAACTTCACAGCAGTGTGTAGATTTGTCTTTGAGGCAAAAGTTCAGATTTTTTGATTTGACAGAAAACATTTCAACTAAAAAAAATATTAAACATAAAATAACATCAAAGTGAAATCAATAAAGTAGCACCGTGGGGGAATCTCTTAGTGAAGGAAAAAAAAAATAATAATTCGCCAACAGAAAATCAAGGCAGAAATGGCTTCCGGCCAATGAAGTATATTCCTTTCCTATCTGTGACGTCAGGGTCCGATAATGGACGTCATATCCGCCCGTTGCCAGATTCTATTTCCCGAAAAGAAAACGCAGAAAGAGTTATCGTCTGCAAATGAAAAAGGAACGGTAACATATTCCATAGCCGAAAGGAAACAGATTCCAATCTTGTTTGTAATTATTTTTGGGTTTGGAATATCCCGTGTGTTTGTTGAATACATTCACATTTTTACCGGCCGTTAGTCTGCTAGAGGCATCTGGGCCATTCATAAATTTGTTTCCAAAACTGTTTGTACTGTCAGATAAGCTTAAGGTCTAATAGTTATATCAGTCCAAAAACATTTTAGTTACATATATTTTATTTTACATTTTGTAAAGTATAATGCTAAAAATGTGAATTTAAAATATAGGAATTCTACATAATTTAATGCAATTCGTAGGATATATATATATATATATATATATATATATATATGTATCATCTGCTATATGAAGCCATATTTTTACATTATATCATGATTGGCTCCGATTATACAGTACTCCAATATTTAGGGAACAAGAATTTTAAGAAATTAGCTAATGCTATTTAATATAAAAGAAGTGTATTGAATTTTTGTAAAACCTAATGTGCATAATAAGATGCTGGATAAACGGCAAGAGTCGAAACTATTTTTGAGAGAAAAAAATCTTTTAATAAGATGCATAGAATTTTCTCAAGAAACGATACATTTTAAATTCCGTTAAAAGAAATCTTTCAAAAATTACAATCTACGGTTTTCTTTGAAGAGGATTTTGAAACTGAAATCATGTATTTGATTTTTCAAAATAGAAAGGGGTGTT
>JAPMOR010048584.1:305764-339070 GCA_026543865.1 Argiope aurantia | reverse complement strand
ATATATATATATATATATATATATATATATATATATATATATATATCGAAAATAATGTTTTCTTTTTTACATCAGTAGCAAAGTTTATTGATTTAAATTATGTTTACTTTTTTACTTTGTTTTTGTGCATTAATTATTTTTATTATTATTTTTCTTCTTTAAGTAAACATTTTATTCTTTTCTTTACCCAAAAACATCTTTTAATTTCCCATTACATGTTCAAATACTTTTATCATTATATCATACAGATAAAAAAAAAACTTTTTATAATAAAAGCAGATTATAAAAGTGACCCAAGTCTCTTTTCTTTCTTGAATATTCTGAATAATATTTATTTTTGCATAAAAAATTAAAAAGATATTAATTAAAACTGTTAAATTATTTTGAAATAATTTAGAAAGAAAAAAAACACTAGATCGGAATCGAATCCAGGTTTCCTGAATGCTACGCCAGTGCCCTAACCACTACACTACTCGAGCGCTCGTTAGGGTAACACATTATTAGTATATAAGCTAATTTGAAAGTTTTAAGGTTGACTATTGAGTCTTAATATTTTCATTAATAAACATTTTAAATGTATACTATCATTATACAAAATCTCATTCCGAACTCGATTTTAAACCTCGTGCCTTCTCTTTGTTAATATCAGTTTTAAATATTTTGCTTCTGGTTTATAGTGTTGGTGGTAACTTTGCTTTTAACGACAGCAGGAACAAAATTAAATCATTTTTGGAATCTTAAATGTGTTGATTTAATACAAAATAATAAGGAAATTCGAAATTTTTACGAAAACGGTGATTTTAGGGTATGTGCATGTCGCAAATTATTAATAAATGTTAACATTCAGGCAAAATTTTTATCTGTAAAGATAGCATTTCTTTCTTTAATAGTTTATCTTTAGAATATCCACTAGTTTCTTTTTAGATCTTACTTAAAATTTATAAAAACATGCAATTACTGCTAGCACATTTATGAAATTTTACTATATAACATTTCAATAAAACGCTTTAGTTTCACTGTTTCATTCACAATGATGATTTAATATCTTTTAAGGTATAATACGATTCGAATATTTAAGGTAAAAAAGAAACAACATATTGGAAATAATAAGGAACTTTATTTGCACTAAAATAAATACACAATTATTAATCGGTCAATAGGGGTTAAGTAAACACTTGTATTGGCGAGAAAAAATCACGCCAAGCTTGCAGCCAAGCACTTGCAACACATTTGAGATTAAAATAAAACAAGTAACAAAAAATAATGCAGTTACATCAGTTTAAATAAAGCTTAATAACAAATTAAATAAATTTAATACAATAACTAAACCAAACTATGAAATATTATTCAGTTTTAACACCAAAATCACTGACTGATGGAGGTTACGAAATTTTAAATTGACTTAAAATGGATATAAACAGAATATGTTTATTGTACATACCTGTGAAATGATACAGAACTATCCTTAGAAGCTTTTTCTTTGCATCCAATTGCACAGTAATATTTAACCACGGCTTAAATAAGTTTTAAACTCTAACAGTTAAAAGCGAAAAAAAAATCTGGCATTGAAATATAATGGAGAACGGAGAATGCGGTTACAGTGAACACAAATTCTATCCACAAGTCATTTGATTTTATCTTGTCCTACACCAAAGTAGGGTTGCACTCCCTCTATCAGAATCTCAGCTCTATGAGGTAAAACCTTTATAATGGGAGATAAAGTATGTCCCCGATAATTATTGTAGATCTCTTATGCAGATCTCTTATGCTCTGACCACGGTGGCCTAGTGGTAAGGTTTCGGAATCGGAATGTTTCAGGTTCGAGACCCGATTCCACCAAAGAACAATCGTGTAAGCGGATCGAATGCACGTTTCTCAAATACGTTGTGTGAATTTCTCATTATACCGATTTTTGTCAACTGCAGCTAACGTTATTCAAAATATCCATAACTTCATATGGCACTGCGCTTCAAATAGACTGAAAGAGTTTTTTCCAGTATCAATTTATATGTCACCCAGGCTCTCTCTCCCATTAATTTATTAAGGATAAACGAAACGAGAGGGGCACCCCAAATCATTATCGCATACTCTCTAATAAAGGTGTTATTCCATAGACCGCCTTACATAATTACGAGATATTAAAAACTTTGGTGCGAATGCATGATTTTCATTGAATGATTCTGATTAATCCCTGGCATGTGTTTAATAGTATAAAAAAATCGAATTTGTGTTTTAGACGCGTTATTCCCAAACGTTTGAAACAAAAAATTTGGCATAAAACTACACTTGTAGTCACGAAATCACGTTCTAAATTTTGATATATTTAATCCATTGCTTTTATGAATCATCGCGTTTAGAAGTTCCTGAAAGTACGGACCGACATATGATCAACCCCTCTATGGAAATGATCTGCATTAAGGATGTTGAATATGTGTACCGAATTTTCTCCATATAGCTCTCTTCGTGTACTGGTTTTCGCGTTAATTTAAATTCGAACAGCCGGATACAAATTTGGTTGAAAAACCGTAAACCATTCATCTGTCTAATTCAAAGCGTTTTTGAGTTTTCTTTATCACAGGCACGCAGACAGACATTTCCCAAAATTATGATTTTAGAATTCAGACGTGGGGATTCGTCAAAATCACGAGTTCAATTTTTTTTTCTTTTTTTTTTTTTCTTTTACAACTACAATGCTTTATCTATACCTGTGCGAGAAAGTACAACTACAATACTCTTCAATACGTATAAAAGAAAGTAAAAATGGTTGTCAAGTTGTTGCTTAGAATTTGTTACTTCTTCCAATATTCAGGACTTCAATTTCGGGAAAGCCTGCATCCCTCGCCAAGATTAGGACGAAGTCATCCAAGCTGATGACTGAATTTCCTTAGATCTACCTATCTTAGAGTCTATCTATTATGTCTATCTACTGTTAGTCTATTATGTCATAGACCTCTTTACACCTGAATCTATACGATGCTATAAAATCGTAAATGATGCGACAACATTGTTATTATCTAGCCCTTTATATTCCTTTGGTATTCAAAAGCACTATAAAAATAATATTCATATCTTCAAACATGACTATTATTCAAAAAAGCATGAAGATTGTTAACTCCGACAGCAAACAATAGATGTCAGCTAAAGGCAGAAATAAAAATTATTTAATCCTTAATTACATTAATTAAGTTATTTAATCTCATTTAAATATTCTTTCCTCTTTCTCAGAATTATTTTGCACCCATTTATCTAATGATGCGAAAATAGAATTGAAGGAATTAATGGTACATTAAAATATCAGATTAATTGCGCGAAGGTTTCAATATTGAAGATTCGAAATTCAATTGCAATCTTTTCAAATAGAAGATGGTCTGAGATTATTTCCAATAGAAACTTTTCATTGAATCAAGAAATCCTGTAGTGGTCACAGCTCCATTCAGCTATAGGTTGCTGTTAATGTTATCCATAGATTCCAGAGTTAGAACTTCAATAGGGTCAAATATTGATGGTCAGTCAAAAACAGATTCATTCACTTGAGATCACCTGCGATTTTACGATGACGAGACCTGGATTCTGTTTAAACTCTTCGTCTTCCATAGCCTGTTTTTCTACGGTTTGAAAACCAAATAGTTAAACAGAAAAATATCTTTAATTGTGCATTTTATTAAAAATTAACTGCATCAATTTTATAGAAAAAGTCGCTTAGAAACACTTAATTATTAATACTTGTTATACTTGTGCTTAAAAAAGTTTGAATATCTTTAGAGGACTAATGGAAAGAAGAAAAGGTTTTCAACTATAAGCTTACCTCAATATATCAAATTTGCTTCTTTAAAATATAAAAATTGTGTTAGAAATCTAGTATTATCTGTCAGCATTCAAATAATTCTCTAAATTCTTTGCAAAGAGGTAAAGTAGTGATGAAAGAAAAAAAAACACATTGTTTGTATTCTTTCTTCCCATTTTCGATTTTCCCCATTTATCAGCATTTTTGCAGATGTGTCAGTATAACAGAATATGAATATAATAATATATTTTTTAAATGTAGTAGCAAGCATGTGGTGTCAGATATTTTTTAATCAATAATTTCTTTTTTCAAAAAAATATCAGAACATTAGCAAAAATGTTTAAAATGAAAAAATGCATATTTTTTAAGCTTTAATATCATTTTTATAAATTTTGTGATTCAAGAGATCATCGAAATTTTAAGGCAAAAATATAATCTTATACAAAAAAGGGGGTGAAAATCCTTCAAGATTTTTTTAAAGTAAAGTTTAAAATGAAAATGTTTCCTAAATGACAGTTTTGTGAAGCCCTAAATTCATATTATTTAAAAAATGAATTTAAAAATTAAAAACATCGAATAAAAGAAACTATTTAAAAAAATGCTTTAAAAAATATATTTGTGGAAAAAAAAAGGATGAAACAGTATGAAAATAAATTAAAGAAAAATGTTGCACTTTCATCGAAATAACTCTTGACGTAATAAGTTCCTCTACAAAACGAGTACACTTATTGAAGTAATCTGCCCTGAGAAAAAATCATATTTGTCGTCTGCTGAAAGTTAATTAGAAAATGGAGTCAAAAAAGAAAATGGCTTTAGTTATTTATTATCGTGCACTAATAACGGGATTAATTTCGTTAACAAAGAGAACAATGGGATCTAAAACACACGGTGCACAATTAGGAGACAGAATTTAAGAGAAACAAAGAGATACATAAACGAAGTTGCATTAAAGCCATTAACTAAAAGGCAATTTCAGGTTCGATTTCGTTCCACGGCTTTATAAGTTAATTTTATAAATTTAAAGGAAATCGCAAAATAAGTAATTATTGTACCAAGAAATATAACAAATATTGATATTAATTAAAAGTTTTGCATAATAATTTTTTTTTTCTCATCAGTTTTAAGGCTGTATCAACGTAGATGTAAGAGCATATCGTTAATTTAATTATAAATCCATTCAATTATTCATAAAAATTTCTTTATATTTCTAAAAAATACTGTAATGGAAGGAAGCATTAAGCAACTAATAATATAAAAACAGTTCATATGAATAGTCAGAGAAAAATAATCATGTTTATTTTCATTTTCGACTTAATTTAGCGATAAAAATCTGTTTCGTGCTAGAATTTTTTTTTAATCAAATATGAGACAATATCACTTCAAAATTTTTCATCGATGCTTTCATTTATGTATAACACATAAAATGTATTAAATTATAATTTTTTAAATGCACTCCCCTTTTTAGATTTTCATTGCTTTAAACATTTCAGAATTTAGATAATATAGTCTATTTTTATAATATTAAAAATCGAGTAACAATTCTAAATACTCTTAAAATAAGAATTGTATTAGCCATAGAGTGTATATTTATATTAGCCAATTGAAAGCATAGTTTGTAAATCCACCTAGAAACGTATAAGGAATGTTAGAAAAAAATTTGAAAATCAATTATAAATTAATTTTTTTATAAAAATACTAAATTAACCTCTGTATTTTCCAGTTAAAATTATTTTCTCAAAGATTTCGAATTTTAAATGACATACAGATTTTTTTTATAGATTGATTATCAAAGAACTATTTATAGCTTTAAATACAAGAAAAATTCTAAATGATACAAATAATTTGCAAATATCTACAATTTTAGCCTACAAATAATATACTATATTTTATTCGTTTAATTAGTCTAATTAATGTGTCGAGATGTTCATATTTACAGGTGAATAAGCAGATATATTTCAAAAACAGCACTTTTTTCCGGACCAAAGAAAGGTAAAATGAAGAGAATTATCAAAACGTGAAAGTCATATTCCTAGACTTCTGCAGTCTTTTTCTCAATGTTATAATTCATACGCAAGAAAGAAATTATAATAATTTATAATCGGAGATATATATTCAGTGTATTTATCATTTATAAAATCATCTTATTAGCTTATTTTATCTTATTTTATTATTATTATTTTATTTTAAAAAATTCTAATTTTTTTTAAATATATTTATATATATGACATAAAATTATGGAGTAAATGGAGTTATGCAGCAATGGAGTATATATGACATAAAATTGTGGAGTATTCGGGTAAGGCTGTAAAAGCCTTACACGAGCGAATTAGTGAATAATTGCCACAAAATATATGTCTTTGGCATGAATTTGGCGAAAGGTATTCTAAGCGCTTTTTTTTTTTTTGTTTGTTTATCGAAGGAAACTAACATTTGAAACTGAAATATAGTTTTATTCGCAAGATAACATATCGAATTTAATTGATTTAAGTCATTCCGCTTATGTGCATTGCGTTTATATACATACGAAAGTACAGACTGACTAACGGTCGAATCTTTAACAGATTTGGTTCAGAATTTAACAAGAATCTGTATTTTAGACGCTAAGACCTTTGTTTCTGAATTATGTCCATATACACAGGGATAGACATGATGACAAAAAAGTGTTATTCGAACTCAGAGAAGTCTGAAGCGTGAAGATTCGTCACAATTCCGAACGAATTATTTAGCAATTAAAATACTTCTTGTGTTTTTTGTGTACGAGAGAGTAAAAAGACATCTTAATATGAATTCTGGAAAAAAATATTGTCTATTGCAATGATTCATTTGATATGATTTCGGAAACCTTTCTGCAAATTTTCACCAATAACGAGTTCTAGAAACCCACGCCAACCTTCATTCAAAAATCGGATAGAATGAATAATTATAGTTGCGGTTAAATAGATTTTTTTCACTGATCATGTCATATCTTTATACAAATGAAAATCATGTGTCGCTTTCTATTGATATATGTTCCACAAATCTTCCTAACAGATTGAGACCTTTCAATCAAACTTTGTTCACTTACTCTTTAAGAGGAGAAGGAATGTTGTCAAATTTTCATTGTCCAAAAACTGATTAGATATTCAATTAATTAGAAATTATTCAAAATTTGGCCGTTTTTCTGCAATAACTCCCTAGTAAGGTATTTCCATATGCATGATAAAAATGAATTTAAATTCACTATTAATAGATTTAACTATCACGAAAAATTAATAAATTAATATTTCGGCTTATAAAACCGCAATAATGAATCAAATTACTTGTCAAACATATCTAAAGAAGTTTATTCAATAAGAAAAAGGAATTTTTAAAAAAATAGCCTTAAATCCAATAATAAAATGCATGTGGCATTAAAAAAGGAAGTAGGGAAGGGTCTTGAATTGAAATCGATGTTGTCATAATAACTAATATTACGGTAGTGTCATCCAAGCTTATAATATTTCATCGAAACCCTCACATATTCTTCTTTAGCTGTTAAATTTTTGTATTTTTGTAAAACCAGATTTGTATTGTCTGGTTTAGTAAATAATACCATATAATAACAATTTTTTAATTCTTTTAATAATTTATTTTGAAGCCATTTTTTTAAACTTTCTCCAGAAATTCATTTGATATTATTTTTTAGCGATATATACTAACTGTTAACTTCGTCGTACCCCCCCACCCCCACCCATTTTACTGTTAACTGTTGCAAAAATAAGAAGCAAGAAAACGTAATAAGCCAACGTGCATGGTTTGAGCAATGAGAGTTTGATGAATATTGTTTTTTTTTTAAATCCTTTTTTCTTAATCTGTAGATTTCTTTTAATTCTATTGGTTGATAGGTTTGTTTTAGTTTTATAATAGATTTCATTAACATTCTTTTTCCATTTTGCCTTTTGTTCATTTTGGAATTCAAGGGAGAGTAATTTTATAACATTTGGTTAGTTTCTGCGGAAAATACCGAAATAAGATAGATTTTCTTTCTATTGGAGGGCCGCGGTAGTCTGGTTCGAGACCCGATTCCACCGAAGAATCGTCGTGTAAGAGGGTCTGGTGCACGTTAAATTATTCTGGGCCAAACGTTCTCCCGCTTGTTCGCTGTGGCAGCTTGAAGAGGGTGTGACAGCTTAGGTGTCTCCTCATCATCTGACCACGATTCAAAAATATACGTTCCGTCTTCTAGCGCTAGTGTTGCTTTAAAACGTTAATATAACTAAACTAAATCCACAATATTAAAAGTTTTAAACACATACGCATTCACTTATAGTTTGTCCAACAATGGACATGGTTCATTACATGGAGTTTTTATTACATATAATAAATTAGCAATAAAAATATATTTGGTATCTTTATGTTTTTATAAGGTTCGATGGAACAGCAATAAGTCTATGAACTTCATTCGTAATGGATTCGATTTCATAAACTACTCTGGTGAGCAATCATTATAATTATTGTCTGGATAGCAGATTTTAGAAAAATGAAACTCAATGCTATGAATTATGAATCCATTCCTAATTGCTATTTATATTTGAGAAGCCGACCTACATTTAAGAAGGATTCAGACAGCTGTATGTAATATGAGTCTCGCCTTTTCATTGAAAGACATTTGACTCCCTTTTTCTTCGTCATCCCACCTCAGCTTATCAGAATTCTTCTTAATTAGACATAAGTTCCCGTTTTAATAGAAAATCGCACAAGCACCGCTGCAAAAACTTTGGCACATGTAACTAAACATTTTATAGAAAATAAAATCGAATATGCATATTAAGTACAAACATTTATTTGGAAATGGGTAAATATTTATTTCAAGAGCAGTTTATAATCTAATTTGAATTGAAATAACAATAAATATCCACTTATGATGGCATTTCAACGCTAATATTGCACTAAAATCCAGAAAATGGGTCTAACAATAAATATTTGCAGAGGAACTTCATAGTGTCTGCTTGTGCAGTGGTTAAGAGGTTAATTATTTTACAAGTGTATTGCAAGAAAGTTGCTTCCCGAGCTGTGAAAGTAATAAACATATATTAAGTCACTCGTAAAAGATATATTTCGACACAAAAATTTACGTAAAATCCATGAGCAGCTTAAATGCTCAATGAATTCCCAGCTGAATCAAATTAACAGTTCATTCTCGGAATAAAATATGTCGTTCTAGATAGATAGTTAAGAAAACAGTGTTTAAAAAATTTCGGAAATATCTTAAATTCTATCATTTGTTTAAAATTCTATAATGACCAGAGCCCAATAACCTATCTTATAATCTTCAATGCCGGATCTCTGAATTTGATACTAAAAGTATATAGTGTACAAGTGTATAAAACTTTTTAAAGTGTACAAGAGCTTATAATAGAATCAGTCCTGAAATTTAACGGAATCGTTTAATTAGATAGTAAAGAAACAAATAAATGGTTTAGAAATTCTTTAATTCGATTATTTCTAATTTCGGTAAGCTGTATGAAATAAATTCTAAAGATAAATTATTGAACACACTGACTCCTAACGCTATGTTGTGTCTCTGTTCTTTCAAATAATGATTTTGCTCTTTTCAAATTTGGCTCCTAAAAACCAGAAACTGAATTTTTTAAAAATGTCAATAATCTATGTGTGTCGAAAGCTGTATCCCAATTTCCACACCAGTGAACGAACAAACTCCACAATTTTTGACTCAAACTTTAGTACTGCAAGCCTGTCTTAAGTGTCCCAAATATTTATTAAAAGAGCTTTACATTCAAGCTCATGCCTTATCATACCACCATGCTCACCCAACCCTAAAAAATAAAAAGATCCCCTCTTAATCCTCCGGTCCAGATAAGTCAGTCACCCCTCATGCAATCCTCTCAAGAGGGGTGTTGCAGGGTCAGATGAGAGAGAGAATCCAAACGACCTTTTTCATCCTTCCTGAAAACGATCAGAAGTGAAGTATGCGTGCGAGCAAAATCGTTCCCTTGCAAATACTCCGCAATTAAGAAAGGAGTGAGAGCGTAGGAGGAAGAAAAAAAAAATAAGAAAATGATGCAAAGGGTTGGTAATCGTTCGGATGGAGGAAAGATTGGGGTGGAGTAGGGGGTAGTAGTGGGCAGGGAGGTGGGGGCACTTGCGTTAGGAAATGAGCTTTCGTGCTTTGGGCCGGAGGATGGTTGATTGGCCCAACTGGAGAGGCGTGGCCGACTGTGACGTCATCATGATCGATGGCCTGTGTAGGATGGAATGTCACACTGATCTAACTCGCCCCCCCCCAGTCTCTCCTTTTCGGACACCCCCCCTTCTGGACCTTCTTTCAATTTTTATGTGTGTATATATAAAGTTAGGAATGAGAGAAGATAGATGGAATGCACTACTAGTAGATACTGTTAGAAAATGCAAACATTTATTGTTTTGTTCCATAGATTACGATAATTTTAGAGAGTTAATAAATCTTAAAAAGAATCTCCTTAAACTTTTTTCACTTAGAATGCCGCAACTGTAAAATGACAAAAGTGTTTATTATTATTAAATTATTATTCTTCCTTGTAAGCAAATGGATTCGGACGAACGGCAATTTTATTGTATACTTTATCTTACATTGAAATCATTCGTTTTTACTTATAACAACAAAAACAAAAATCATACCGAAAAGTATTAACCGAATGAACTATGATAATTATGAGCATAATATATTATAGATATATTTTGTTTTGGTGCGTAAAAACAAAATAACAAATGTATGTCTATTATGAATGGCTTATACTTTAATTAAAAATATTAAAGTAAAAATTAAGGAAAATATTTTTAACTTGAACTTAATAAATTATGCAATCAGAAAATTTTCATTTTTATTATAATTTAAAAAATATTAACTAGCTTTAAAATCTTAAAGGAAGCATAAAAATTTAGGATAATTAAGGTACTTTGATTTTCTATTAACTTTTTTAAATCTAAAATCTAATTTTTTACACCAATTTTTCTAATGACAACGGAGAATGCGCCTGTGTGTGTCCGTCTCTTGACACTCGACAGACAAAAACCCTTAATGTCAAGCTACCTAATTCGGCACAAATAAAGTTTGCAGACTGGAGATGTGCTACTCGAAACGGATTTTAAAAAATGTTAAGTACTTAAAAACTTTTAATTGCTTATTTTTTTTAAAATCCGAATTAGTGGTTAAAAAGGTTATTAAAATAACACGGTCTTAATGTCTCTCGAAATTTGATGCATAAAAATATTTTGCTGTGGGACATGAACGCCAAATTATGCGTGAGAGATTTAAACAGAAATCAAATATAGCTAGTATTCCGGATGAATCAGCTGCTCATAAAACGCAGCTGATATATTATAAGCAAAGCAACAAATATTTAAAACAACACGTTTTTTGCCGCCGTCCTGGCATAGGGTAGAGCGTCTTTCCCGTGATCTGGACGTCCTGGATTTGAGTCCCGGTTCGGGCTTGGTTGTTCTTCATCTGTTCTATCTGTGAGATGTGTGAATGTGCCCCCCTGTAAAAAGGGGTTGTGCAAGCCAATGTGATGCGTGAGTAGCTAAGACGTACTCTTGGCCCTAGTTGGCGCTACTAAAACAAGAGACGCTCCCTTGGCTTAAAATCGCGGACTTCGTCAGCGAGCTTGTCCATGCCAAGTGCCATTATAAACAACAGCATATTTTTAAAATTTTTTTATAATTTTGCATTTTTGTTTTTGTTTCAGTTACTTCCTCTTTATGTATCAGCTTAAACCCAATTTTTCACCAAACTCTATCCCGCTGGTGAGGTATGATGTGGAGAGGGGGGTGCCAGCTCAGATGTTGTCCTCTTCATCTGACTGGGGTTCAAAATTACGAGGTCCGTCCCAAAATAGCTCTAATGTTGCTTCAAACGGGACGTTAATATAACCAAACCAAACGAAACCATCACCAAACTCTATATTTTTACTTTTACATATAAGAAGTAGAGAAAAAGTATTGTAATCGTCCAAAAACTGGAATTTGAGATTTAGACCTAATCTCCACGTTTTATACGTAACGTTGTTCGAAAAATACAGTTTTGTCATTATGCCTGTCAAACAAAGATAACTTAAGCGCTCTCAGCTACATGGATGAAATTTGGTATGTAGACTTCACTCCAATTTATAGATTTTTGTCATACGTTCAGCAAAATCTATTAAGAGAAAACCTATCTGTTCGGTTTTTCGAATATAAGTTAACACGATAACTTCAAAGAGAAGAGAATAAAATTCGATACGCATCTTAATACTTTTGTGCCAAATCCAACAAGCTGTTGAACAATATGTATGACTTTATTTTCAGAAGCATGTAAACTCGATAATATAAAAACGCAATGACTAAATAATTATATAAATTTTGTGTAAATTGTATAACATAAGTTAACCTGACGACTAAAAAAAGAAGTGAAACTATCTTGATAAAAATTCAGTACACAAATTTAATATCTGTAGTGTAGACACTTATCGAAATTCCAGAGAAATGGAACGGATGAAATCTGGTATATTGTCTTTACAACAAATTTATAAATTTCTATTTTATTTTGAGCAAAATCTATTCAGAGGCAGTTTTTCTGCTCGATTGTTCGAAAGCCAAATCCAACGAAAAGTTAACTGTCGGTCTATGCTTTCAGAAGCATGCCAACGCAATTAATCAAAAACTCAATGACTCCGATTTCGTGTATGATTTTGTGACTGCAATTATAGTTTGTGTAAAATTTGGTTTTAATTGGTTCGGAAAAGACCCATCTAACACATAAATTCACCTTTATAAGAAAGTATGTGAGGAAGTAGAAAGCCAGTTGGAGACTACTCCCTCTGGTTTTAAAATGTTTATTGAAGTACGCAATTTAATTTTCTTAAATTTATTGAAATATCCTCAATGCAACTATGTCAAGTAAAAAAAAGCGATAGTAAATTTATTCTTAGAAAGTAAAATTTTTAAGTGATGTCTATTCTGTTATTCTCAAGATGCATGAGGCAAAAGGCTCCGCTAGAAGACTGTTGAACTTACAACTATCAGTTTGTCATATAATTTCTTGTTGGATAGTGAATGTTCATGAAAACGTTTTTCTAAATTTTAATTTATTTAATTGGTTCATTTAATTCATTAAAACTTGAAAATTCAAATGAATCTTTAACTAAAATTCATTCAAAATTTCGATATTTCTCTTTCTAATTTCTGAAAATATTACTGCACATAAACTATTTCTAATTCAAGATAGTTTAATTTCATTTTAAAATTCAAAAATTAATTTTTCAGTTGTATCCATTTTATTTCCGTATAATTTTTTTTACTTCACTTTTAAAAAGCTTTCCAAAATAATTACTTACAATTCATTGTAAAGAAAGTAAAAACAGTTTTAATATTTCATTGAATTTTCACTCGTGTTCTTTAACCATTGCTAAAATTAAGAAGTATAGAAATGCTTTCCTCAGACCTTATCCCTTTCAAGTTCAAAAGCATATTTTTTTCATTTTCAAAGAATATTTATTTGTATAAACCTGATAATGTTTTTAGACTAGCATTCATTCGCTTAATTCTACTAAGAGAAAATCGATTGCAATGACATCAAACGCAGATGCAATCACATCAGACAAATTGGGTTTAAACATTATCGTGTCACGAAGTTTCTGATCAAAGATTTGAATTTCTCTTTTTTTTTTCTACCATATTTTTGAAATTCAATAGCCAAATATATTTTGATACAATAATGAATCCTCATCGGATTTTTTTTTTAATGTAAAGAATCTACATTGTATTCTTTCAGTAATATTGAAATGACGAATAACAATAGTGACCATTCGGCTAAGCGATTCAACCATGATAGTTCACATTTTTATTAATTTCTCGCTTATAATCTGAATCAAATACCAGAAGCTTTAATTATTAAAACTGTTCTGAAAAAGGAGAGGGAAGATGGATAGTATTATGTGTTCCACAAATAGAAGACATTGTGTCAAATGCGTGCAAATCAAAAAGAAACATTTAGAAAGAAAGGAAAACATATATTTAAACTTCAGCTTATTTATTTATGAGAAATAAATGCATTTTTAAAAATTTATTTTAGTTGTTACATTTTGCAGTGTAAATTATTTATTAAAAATTGTTTAGTTTCAACGTCTGCTTTTTAAATGAGCGAAATCAACCACTTATGAAATATCATTATTCTTATTTGAAATCATTGAATAATACCATCATTTCTATTGTAATATTGTTTAAAGACCATCATTCAACTTCATTCCCTTCTTAATGATAAGTTTTTCATACGTTATCCTCCAGTTTAAGCTGTTTTGTTACTCACATTGGTTGGTTAATTATGCTTGTAGGGCAAGAGTACTTCGGTAAGCTGCGCTAAACATATGGTGGAGTTTAATTTCTCAAATCCAGTCGTTTTAATCACTGTATTTGAAAATTTAACATTTTACCTTTCATTCCATTTGAAATGGTATTTTTGCTTGTTTTTTTATAATTATTTTCTAATTAGAGGATGTGTTTTTTTAAACTTTTATCTCTCAACAAATTTGATGTGTCGTTAGCAATGGATCTTAAGCCATTGTATATCCTTCTAAATCTGTCTGCTTGTACCATAAGTTAATAAAAAGAGTCTGTGTTGTTCTCCTGGCCTAGTAGAAAACCACACGTAGAGCATTACTTTTGTAAGTTCTTTGCTCCTCACATTAATCCAGAAATTTAATGTGAATATAATTATTTAATTTTTTAAATTTATTTTTAAAATCAGCTACTCATTATTATTTTTAACTATTTTAAAAATACGAATTCTTATCCTTGAATATTAAAATGACATCAATTCACACAATAAAACACAATCACTGCTAAACGATATTTAATTTCATTGCTTTATAATGACTTATTGCAGCGTTTAATTGATAATGGATTCAAACTGATATGATGGTGGATTCCAGTCTTCACAACTGAAAAGCAAAGGAATTCTATCGAAGATCTGCAATTTAGGTTTAGTTTGATACCTCAGGTGATGTCTCCTCTTCAGATTTCCGCACCACTCCAACGAAAGGATGTTTGGCCGACCATGTTAGATTTAGCATCCATACACGACAGATTTTAAATGGAATCAAGTTTCGAATCCACTGATACTAAGATCAAGACTTTACCACTTGGCCACTGGGGCCATCAAAGATTCGCCATACTCGCAGAGATGAGTGCTCATCTGTTCCGTAAGAATCAAGCCTCGCCTTGTTTTAAGTTCAGAAAAAAGAGAGCCAGGTAAGTATTTATTCATCCTATAAGGGCATAAAAATATTAGATCCATTCCATAGTAATTATCGTTTATGTATAATTTTATAGAATGTCATTTATATTTATATGGATATTTAAAACTTATAGAATGGTCATTTTGATCAAGTTTTAAAAGACTTATTTTTACATGAGCCAAGCAGTATACAGCTCTGTAAAGCCAAATCTTTATCTTTTGATTTCCCGGAGAAGGATTTTGCTGTTAATGAGGTAAGAGACCAAAATTCAATTCAAGAAAAATGAAACTAATTGAGGGGGAGCAGTGGCCTTTGGTACGGTTTCAGGTTCGAGACCCAATTTCACCGAGAAGCCGCCGTATCAGAGCCGATGTCTGGTGCACGCTAAATCCGTCGGGACCAAACATCCTCCCACTGATGTGGTGTGGAAGTTTGGAAAGGGGCGATGCAGCTCAGGTGTCGCCATCGTCATCTAACCGGAGTCAAAAATGACGAAATCCGTCCCAAAATAGCCCTAGTGTTGTTTTAGAAAAGGGACATCAATCTAACTAAACTAAACTAACTCAAACTAGTTGATAATTTTGATCATTACTGAATGTTTAATTTTAAGCCGGATGGCAACAGTCTAAATGTCGTCGCAATTTCGATCTTGGTTCCCATAAACAAAAATCCGCAATTTTAATAATGTGCCTTTGCGGGTGAAATAATGTTCTTTATGTTTACCCGAACTCTTTCTCTTTACTATTGCGTCTTATCCGCTCAGTTAATTGTATTTAGTTGCCGCGCACTCGGCTCAATCTGATTCTGGCATATTTCTGATGTCAAATGAAATTCCAGAATTTTATAGGAAAATCCAAGATTTTCTCCCTTTTCAGTTCAGGCTGAAATCAAGACAACTCATGCTGCGTAAGCTCTTTAGCATTCTAGGATCCTATTTCATTTGTAGAATATTTGAGCAGGTAAGATCATAATTCTGAAAATCCTTTTAAAGACACAAAATTTTAAAACGGAATAAGTTGATAAGCAATAGAGCTCCTTATTCAAATAAATGCTGTATGCTAATTTGGGATAAGTTCTAGGGCCATTCTAAGAAGGCAAACAGTGATTAAAAAAAAGGGAATTTTAACCGTTGAAAATATAAATAATGCCAAATGCATTTTAAAATTTGGTGTCAATACCAATTCCCTAGTATTATGATAGTGAGTGTCAAAAAATTTTAATATGAACAGAAATATTTCTGAAAAAATGTGATGAGTAATTTAGTTAGTATTTTTATCAATTATTATTTGTTAAAAATCTGTTAACAAACCATATGTATAAAAATTATTACTTTGTAAAGCAATATAGTAACAAAAAAATCACTCATAATTAATTTTGTAACCCAATCATTAGGTGATATCGAAGAATTTGTAAAACTTTTACTGTATAAATTACTTACGAAGGAACTTTTGATATTACATTGTTTTCAGATTTTGATTTTACTGCCCTTCATGCTCCTTATTACCCTTATGTGGATAGTACAATAGAAGACAACGCGTAGTTACAAATTAAATCCGCTCGTCAAGTTCCATTTAATAATGCAATGCGTTGACATATTATGCCCTTTCGTGATTAATAGACATATGTATGTAACTGTATTATTATTACATGACGGCAATTGAACTTTGCTTGTATCGGAGATTCTTCATATGTCTTCCTATATCACTTGAGCTAGAAAATTATTTACATCCTCCAACACCTAAATGTTTTGAGCATGGATTGGATATATTTATACTTATTTTAGTGCCCTTTTTATTAATCTACTTTTTACCCTCCAGCTGCGTATTCCGCGATTTCCGCGGGTTGGCAATCCGTCCCTTTTCTGTTGCATCCCGCGTTTTTTGAAGTTTAAAGTGTTTATTTTTACGATTAAAGATTTTTATTATATCGTATTATTATCCTGTAACATATAGTATCAGTTCACTTTCATTAAAAATTATGTGAACTTATTCACAAACATCACATCTAATAGCGATTTTAAAGAATAGCGATTTTAAAGAATTACGCAGTCAGAAAGTTAGTATATAATATAAATTTTAAAGTACTTATTTTTTTTATAATTTGAAAAAATTATTCTTCACGCTTACTTGAAAAGCAAAGCTGCATCAAAATGAATAGGTTCTGAGCCTTTACATAAAATGGATGAATGTTTTCAATAAATATAACACTGCTGAAAATTTCATTAAAATGTCTTCATTGGTGCAAAAGTTAAAAAATGAACCACTTGCTTCAGTTAAATCGAGACACCCTGCTTTTATGATTAAACAAAATGAATTATAACTTGGGTTTTCTGTGTGAATATTATTTATATTCTTGTTCTCTACCCCTACTCTGCCATGAATTTGTAATCGCCCTGTATACTGCACCTACGTAACGCAACACTATTCTAAATCAAAACATAAGGGAAAAAAATTTTGTTAATGAATATTATCCACAATCGAAAAATCCAGCATCATTTCCTCCCTGAAAGTGTTCATCTGCTCCAAATTTTCCCTTCCCAAATCTCCAAAAGGAGAAATTCGAAAAAGCCCAGTTATCTGGAGATTTTCAATTCGAAAGCCACCTCTTTCTATTCGGACCCTCTAATGCCCTGCATAAATTGTGCCTTATCTGAATGATCAGTTGCACAAACGCAGTTAGTAATGCTTACCCACATTACGAATGCCGGGGAGGCATCGAACAAAATAAATGGAATGTTCGCCTTTACTTCGCCTGATTAGGAAGTTCGATCCGAGATCTATCTATCTACATTGTGGAAGGGAGATTAATACGGAATAAGTTTCCCTTCTTCTGCTGTTTTTCCTCTGCGCGGCCGGGATTTATGCCGTTGTCAGAAGGGAGGGCTGTGTTTAGTTACGCTAACCGAAACGAGATAAAAATGTGTAATATCTGCTGATTAGGAAGTGGTTATGCAATATGGGGGGAGGAAGGGGGTTGCGAGTCAGAAGCAATGAAGGGAATGAATGAGATGCAAGGTGTGTTTTTGAGAGGAATGCACCTTTACTTTTGATAGAATGAAGAAACGTTTCAAGGGAAAAAAAAGTTGATCATTTTTATGCAATGAACAGAACTACATGATATACGAAATTATGTATTTTAGATTCCAGTTTCCTATCGCGAAATGAATGAAGTTTAAAATAAAATCATTTAAAAATGCTTCCTTTTTTATTTAAAGATTATTCTCACGTTCGCTGTGATAGAATATCGTAGTGGATATTTCACTCTTTAAAATACTGAAGTTCTGAAATTATGCTAATGTGCTCTCAATGGCTTACATTATCTTAATTATTTCGAAACTTAATCATTAGTTAATCAATTAATTTTGATTAGAGTTTTGGTTGAGAAGAATCTCCACCTAGTAGTGGATACAAGAAGAGAAAAACGAATTTTTGCTAAAAATGTAGTAAGGCCTGAATAAGAAAAGTAATTTGTAGTATACGATTTGACCTGCATTTTTATTGTTCCTCCTCTCATATTTTCAAAACTGGAAAATGTTTAACGAAGGAAACGATTAGAATGCTTTACTGGGTTATATAAAATCGCTGGCACATATCACAGAATGAAACACAGAAGGTACATTCATTATGTTTAGAATAATAAATGATTCTCAGTTTTTTTTAATTATAAATAAACGACCTCAGAAATATTTTCTTAAAATCGGTATTTTTACATAGAAATTGATAAATAGTCCCAAAGTGCATTGGAATCTCTCGCCTATTTCGACTGACGTCAGAGTCATACCTCTCACTACTATCCTGACCCGACCCATGAAAGTTCTATACGGATGGGCCGGTTTCTGTTTCAAATGTGGGTTGCAGGAAGGATGCTCTCGTTTCAAAAAAGAACTGGCCCTAAAACAGTCCATTAGTATAAAGCTGACTCGGCCGGTTTGGGCCGGTTTAGTAATGGAAGAGTTAACTTCCTTTTATGACGATAAATTTGATCATCCCATCACCATTAGAAAAAGAGATAAGAAGTATGAAAAGGGTGTACGAAGTGATGAGCGACATGTGTTTGAAACTGGACTGGTTATGAGATAGAAAGTAAAAAGTAATGAGGAAACGTGACACCTGTATCATCCTTAATGAAAATGCAGAACTAAAAAATTTTTTTTAGTTACCTCAGAACTTTGAAGCATTTTTATTATAAGAATAGTTTTAAAACAAAACATGGGACTAAGGTTATTTTTCTAGAGATTTTGTGTATTGAAATCAAAATTTTATTCCCCCTTGAGCTGTGAATTTATTTAATTCCCTAATTAGATGACGCATCCAATTTGGGAATTTTATTATTATTTTAATTCCTATAATAATACAGAAACATTTGAGTTGTTGAAATGTCTTTAAATAATTTTTGCCTTTTACATTGTACTTTCGCTTAATTTGCCTATTTAAAATAAATTCAGTAATTCGATGCACGAGTCAAACTCTTCACTGCTATGGAAGGGGTTAAATATAATTTAACATAACATTATTTATTGGCTGGACACTATTTGCAAGTTGCATGATGCAAAAGGTTTTGACAACAAGGCCCATTGTTGGATCGACAATTACTACATTTGGTGATTATTTCTGGAATTGTTTGTGTTGAATGAAGATCGGGTTGGTAGTTTTTTGTTGTAAAAATTCTTGGTAGTTGTTTTTTAATAAAAATTATTTGATATTTTAACTTCAAAAACTGCAAAACATCTTATTACATAAAAACCATTTTTAACTTTAAATTTTAAAAAAATGGCTTTTCAGTGGTGTTAGTTTTATTTTCACTCAATTTTTTTCTCTAATTTGCATAAATTTAAACAATTATCTTTGAGTACATTTTAGAAAGCAATACTTTTTGTTACTTTTCTAACTCTATTTACACTCAGGTTTCGAAGATATTCATTATATTTCTTTGTACATTCATTATTGTTGCAATGAAATAAAATGTAGATTTTTAAAAGTATTGCGAAGATAGACAAATCGGGTCTAAAATATAAACATGCTATATTGTTTGAGTTCAGAAATTCGATTTGTCTTTGAATATTTATTTACTCCTGTTCATGCCTACTTTTGTCATGTTAGTATATCGAGAGAAACATTTTACATTTGAAGAAGAACATTTCACTATCTTTACATTTGAAGAAGAAGAATCGAAACATAATTGAAGCACTTCGAATTTCGGTGCTTTTAAGAAAGAGAAGGGGGAAATGCATACCATTGATTTTTTAGAGATTTGAGACTATCATTTGATTGTTTCCAAGAATTTTAAGAAATATCGAAAATTGACATTCAAAATTGTATTCAGTTATTATTGCAACATATTGACAGACAGATGATAGTATGGTAATGTAGGGATTCGAGATATATAAGGATTTTTAGAGCCTATGCAGCTTTTAAATTGAAATAAATTATCTAAAGTTTGTGTTTCATATCTCTGTGTGCAAGATTAAATCTGAAAATAAGCCTATTTTTCGAAACATTAATTTATTGATTGGTTCAGCTTATGAATTCCTTTTAGTTTATTAATGATCTTTATCCTTTTCGTCTCGTTCGAATAGTTTATATCACAGTTTTTGAACTGCCTTTTGAGAATGAGTTTTATTCAGAAAGCATTGTTTTAGGGGCGGAACAAGTGCATTTATATAATGGCAAATTTAAGCAACAATGATTAAGAATTTTAAGAAAATACTAATAAAGGAGAAAAATTTGTCAGACAGAAGAAATTCAAGAAATAAAATTCAATAGAAAAACCATAAACTCTCGTGCATGATTGAGTCTTTCATAAATAATGGTGTTTCAATATGTATTTATTGACATAATTACACAGTTTCTTAGAAACTACTTAACATTTATTATTTTATAATATCACATTTAAATGTATCTGGGTCCTCACTAAATATTAAGTACACTGATGTGTCACCAAGAGAAACAATGTTTCAAACTGAGACACTGGATATCCTATAATGTCCTTATTTTTCATTCAAAAAGGAAACTGAGCCTGATAAAAAAAAGGTTTTATGAAAACTATGATTATGTAAAAAAATTTGTTTAAAGCGAAAAAAAATAATAATAAATTTATATTTTTAAAAATTATTTTTCCATCGGAAATATTTTCGAACTTTCTATCTGTTCTACATTTTTTCCCATTAAATTTATTCGCAGAAGAAACGAAATATTTCCAATTAAAGCATAATAAAAGCCGCTTCGTTCAAGTTCTTCCTTATCCAAGAAATTCGAACTAAAATACTTTCCTCTAACCATCATTACACCTACTATTAACGGCCCGTTTTATCAAGGCACTTCATTACACATCCAATATGACACACAAAAAAACAAGAACTCACACAGCAAAAGCAGCAAGCAGAAATATATTAGTAATTCCTTTTTTTAATAGGAGTCGAACTAGAACAGTGAGCGAGCAGTTACTCATAACACGGGCAGGGTGCGGGGGAGGGGGAGGGAGGAGGGCATCTAAAGTGCGACCAAAATCGATTGCAGCCCCTAAATCTGTTCAAAGCTCGGTCCTACTTCCCTTCGAACGGATGCTGCTGGCGGCGTTCCCTTGAGTTGTCCTACCATCCTTCTCTCTCATTCTGCCCCTCTCTCCATCCTTCTCTCGCTCCTCCGGCGGAGGGGAGACAGGGCGGGAGAGCGGGGTGGCCAGATGAGGTGAGCCGATAATTACCGTTCTGACAGTACCGGCCATTTATCATTCTGCGCTGTCACGAGCGCCATCTACCCGCTGCTCGGATCACCAATTTCTATTCGCCCGCCTTGCTTAAAAGCGCGGGAATATCTCAATATAATCGCTTCCAATATTAATGTATCTTAAAACATCTTTTTTTGTGTGTGTGTTTCAAGCGGTTGCAGGAGTGTGTATCTTTTTTATTTCTTATTATTATTACTTTGCGAGTCTTTCTTTTTTTCTGCATTTTGTTATTATTAACATTACTTGGTGGCATTTTTATGTGAGAAATTTACTTTAAAAGATGTATGCTAATCTGATATCCTCCCGAGACGCGTTTAGCGAATGGTTTTTCCTGGTACTTTTAGATGGAAATACATATTTTCGAATTTAGAAAGCGAGAAGGGATGGTTTTGAGGGAAGAAAAAAAAATAAGTATATTCGTATATTGTTATTAAGAGAGGCTTAAATCAAATCATGTTTTGCGGTTAATTAATTTAGAAAAGGGATTATTATTATTGTGCATTTTTTTTCTTAATGATACAAACACGAATGTGACGCCTACAGTCATTAGCGTTCTTTCGTAATTCGTATGATGGAAAAAACGAAGTTTCCGGCTTAAGTAAAAAGCTATTTGCTATTCCACTGGGAGATCCAAAAGTCATTTGAGAAGTCATGTGGTTGCATGATAATTACGTTTCACAAGTGGTTTTCAATTAGAGAAATGAAAAGTTTTTGCTTGTGTTGCGGCCGGCTTCACCGCAAGTTGTTTAAGTAATGCAAGGAAAAATAAATTTTATTTGAGCTTTAAAGAAACCGGGTGATTTTTGTTTAGTTGTTTATCAATAATGGCATTCGAAAATAAGATCCTTTTTTTGAAGATACCCAAGCTACTCTAAAATACGGAAGCTCTCTATGTTCAGTATTAATTAAGAAGTTTTCATGGAATCTTTAATTGAAGAAATAGGTTTTTTTCCACCGATTTATTCCATTCTATATTAAATAGCTCTGAGTTAAAAACAACTGACAGTGTTTTAAATTCGCATACTGTTACCAAGTAGAAAAATAATTTAATCTCTAGATTTTTTAAAATAAGAATCCGAACCAACAAGCACTTTATTTAATGTTTAATATTATTTATTGTTAAAGGTAAAAAGAACCTGATAAACGTAAATTGTAAAACTCGGTGCTAAGAAGATTAAAAGAATCTACCTGAAAATGCAATTCAAATGCTGTTCGATCGATTTCAATATTTTTCGTTTTGCACCACAGAAACTTCCATGAAGTTTTTCTAGTTATGAAAAACTCAATGTATCTTTTAAAAAGGAATGCAATATAATCTGACCATTCATTGAATGCAAGATTTTTCTTCTCGGTCCTCTTTTTGTTTGAATTTAAAAGGGGTTCACTCTTGATATTCCAGCAATAGTCTATGTTTTTAGACAAGTTCCATTTCCCATGGTAGCATCTCTTCCTACTGGAGATATATTAATGGAATCACTGCTCGCGCAATCGGAGTTTTCAGGAAAATATCTCTTTAGAAATCAAAGTAATCTGGCAGCAATAATTCGATCAACATGGAGAGAATAAAAAAAAGATAAAAATAAACTTTTAAATATTCCAAATTTTTTGGAATATTTCTTTTTTTCCGCCAGTGGGAAAGAATTGTTGCACAATAGTTCAAATATAATGTGTGGAATCCATAATTTATTCTCATCAGTATTCTTACGATCAAAATATAATTTATCAATATATAGGCAGTCCTTGCAAGTATAGATATTTCATCTTTTCGAAACTATTATAAGTTCCCTAAAAACAGAAAAAATGTCAGTATAATTCATATGCTTTCGTGTCATAAGTAGTCATTTATTGATTAAGTGGGAAATAAAAATAAACCAAGCTTTCTTGCATACTCTAATAAAACCGTTTGCTTGCATGACATTGGTGAAAAATAGTTAGGAATAATTAAACTTTGGCATAAATTTCACATTTTTACGGAATCTGTCGAGTACTCCTTGGCAAATATTTTGGCGCTAAATCTGTGGCATATGATTTTAAAACCGAATTGGCCCTTTAAACGTGTTTTTCCCTAATCGATTTGAATAAAAATTCGACGCAGAACTGCACTTGTCCTAAAATCTCATACCAAATTTGATATGTTTAGGTCATTGCGATTTTATGATTCTGAAAAAACAGACTGACGTACAGTCAATGCCTTTTTGAATTTGGCTCAAAATTTGACAGTGTCTTTGTTATAGATTTTAAATCTGTATACCAAATTTTATCTATCTAGCACACTTCGTTTTCTAGTTATTTTGTTAAGAAATATTCGGATAGACAGACTTCCCCTAAATGGATTTCGCTCAAATTTCGACAGAAAGCTGCAGATTTATTGCAAAGATTATAAATCGCCTCAACAGACTGACATTTTGCAAAAATAGTTTCTAATTCAGAAAGGAAAAAAAAAAAACAAAAAAAAACAGAAATTCGTTAAAATTTAGAGTTTGATTATTTTTTTTTTTTTTTTACGATTTTAATGCTTTTTTTTGTACTTCATTTTAGAAAAAGTAAAAAAGGAATGTGAATAAATCGTCCACACGTGAATTATGTCGTATTTTACAAAGAGAGGAATTGTAGGATTATGCTATTTCGAATTTGATTAGCGGCTCCTGTTTTAATAATAAATTGTTGGGTATAAAATGTTCTAATTATAAAATATAGATGTATGAGAATACCTTAATTGACATCATGATTCATTAAAAATCAGAAAGGGAAGGCAAATTAATTACTATATATAAACAAAAAATTTTATTACAGGACACAAAAAAAAAGCATTTGTTTTGATAATCTGGAAAACTAAGACAAAAAATGTGATATATTTTCTTATAATAATAATGTTTTTAGTCTGTGGTTCTTAATGGAATTCGTGGATATAAAAAATCGTTTGGGTAGAATAACGACTGAATTATTTTTATATAGTGTTGTAGAATCTAAGAAGAAAATATTTCGCATTAGATATGTAATATTATTAAACCAATTTTTTAACCAAATTTTTAAACCAAAACCGAGAATATAAATTTTGAATATTTATAATGAAATATTGAATTCTCTCTCTCTATATATATATCCATGAACAAAAAACGGTTTCTTCCTAAAAGTGAAAAATATATTCTCGGATTTGCTCCCTTGCAAGAGTGTTTTTTTTCTCATTTTTTTGTTGTTTATTTTCCTTGTTGCTTAAATTGCATTTCACTAGTGTTTAATTCGGAAAAATTGTATGGTAATACCGTAGAATGCCAGTAAGTTCGCAATTATCTAGAAATAACTCCATGAAACCTGTTCCTGTGCTTTTATTATGGTATTGCATATATTTTTCTAACTCGATTTTTTTAGCCGATCTCCATTAATGTTTTGAGTTATTTTTTGTAACTTTCCCATTCCGCTGCTAGAGGCGCTATAGCCTTCTGCAATAAATTCAACCCCGTATTTTTATTGCAGGTACAAGTTATTTCCTTGGATCTACGAAATACCGTTTTTAATTTAAGGGACTTGACTGACCACCATATATTATTTATATATGGAATTCCTTATGGTGATTTAGTAAAATTATTTTCTATAATCGTACCAGTTTTGCTAGATAAACAAAGCTTATGTCATTGATACATATAATAGATGTCTGTTAAAAAAACAATTTCAATATGCTCCATTGTGTTGGTTTTATAATCATCAGATTGAAATTGTTTTGTTAACATTTTCCAAATTATAACATTATTTTAAATAATCATAACATTTTCAAAATTTATTTCATTGTCGATGCTTCTTAATTGTTTTGTGAAATGAATTTCCCGACTTTCGTTCCTTGCATACAGTTTTTAGTGAAAAAACATTTTGATCTGTTTCATTTATTATTTATTGTAAATTATTAAATTTTATTATTGCCATTCTAGCTCCCAAAAAAATTGGAGAAATTACGCTGATCATTTATCTAAAATATAATTTCCTTTTGACATTTTTGCAATATTTTCAAATCCTAATATGACTTGATTAGATAACAATGAATTGCAAAGAACTTTTGCATGTTTAACATTTTTCGCAGCGGAGGAAGTTTGAAAAAGAGATAGAAACATTTGACATTTATCATTAAGATTTTACGCATTTAACAGGGCAATGAAATGCATCAATGATTTATCCTAAGCAATTGACAATGACTGAAAAGAAATGTTAGTTTAATTCCAATTAATTCCAATAATAATATTCTTAATAGGGTTTTTGAAGTTAGTTTTATATTCTTGGTAATATTTCTAACCTAAGTGTAGGATGTGAGGGTTTAATCAGATCCCTTTATTTGGTGTAACATAACTGATCTCGATTTTAAATAAAATATTCATTCAATATAATGATGGCTAGTTAGAAAGAATTTGTTTAAAGTATATGAGAAATTTTGTCTTTTTATTAAATCAAAAAAGTATTAAATTATTCAAATCTAAAAAATTGTATGTGAAATCGTTAGCATTGAAAAAATTGTGAATAATAGTTGTCGTAGAAATACTTATAAGAATTAGCAATCCTCAAGTATGTAAAGTGTTCCTTAGTTATTTTTATATTACTTTTATTATGGCTCGAATAAATTCAAGTAACTCGATAGTCAAATGGTCAATGTCGTTACGCATGTCACGACATGCTGTGATATCATAACTTATACCCTACTGCAATATCTTCAATGGATAGCGAAATTAAATTGTCGTAATACATTTGATATCTATCACGGGAACATTCAATTGACTGCGAATAACTTGTTGTCCAATAACATTTTACAGTTTTAAAATGGGGTAAACCTTTACTATATTAGTTAATAAGATGTAATGTGAGATCTTGTTAAAAGGTTAATTCTTTTTTTTTTCCCCTTCTTTCCTTTAAATTTCCAAGTTGATTTTTTTTTTTTTTGCATAAATATTTTTTTTTTTTTTTTTTTTTTGTAGAACTTCATTGCCATAATTTTTATAGGCTAGATGTTATCTATAAAATGCATTATTTGATATACAAAATGCAAAAGTAATTCCAAATATAAACCACATAAATAATGGTTACTAACTTGGAAAAAACTTAAAATTTTAGTTTTCTTTTTTTTATTAAGAAACAATTAGTTATAATTTCTCTCCTTTCTTCTTCAAAGCATATGAATGGCTGCCAATTTTTTTAGAAAAGTGTCTTTTCAATTCTATTTCCGCAAAATAATTTTTCTTTTTTTAAAAAAAAAAATGTATTTGAGTATATTTTACAACGTTGCTTTATTTTGTTTGAATACTGAAGTTTATATAGACGCAGGTGAGATGTTATTAAACACATTTTTTATGAATTTTTTGTTTCTATGACTATGATTAAATTTGTAAGAATAAATATGAAGCTTAAAAGGAAAATGTCTTGAAAATCAAACAGATGTTATTCAAAAAAGAATTTTTCAAGATTTTGAGAAGAAAACATTTTTTTTTTGGCTAGAATTCTTTCTGCAAATCATCTAATGTAAAAGCTACATTGGAAATCTACAGCTTATGCAGTCATACTAGAAGAAGACAAAAAAAAAATACAAATCTAAATCTAACAAAACATTATCATATTACATCCTTAAAAAATGTTGAAAAAGAAAAGAGAAGAGCATGTTGATTTTTTTATGATAGCAATTTAGAGAATGTGAAAACTAAACTGAAAAAAATAATAATGGAAACACGCTCAAAAAATGCCTTCATTTGTGACCAAGGAATTTAATGACAACTTATGAATTAAAGTAGCTCATACTTTCAAGGCTATATTTTATATTTTTTGAAAAATTAATGAGTTCTTTTTACATTTGTCGTATTTTCTGATGGATTTCAAAGTTCCTTTTTTAGGGACAAGGGATTTATACTCTTTGATTTGACTTGTGGATTTTTTTACTTGGTTGATTTTATCTCTCCTGCAGTTTAATAATGACCTATACTTTCAAAACCTGCTTTTTAGTTCAAATTCATTGAATGGAGCTTTTTACTTCTATTACAAATTTGTGTTCAGAAAAATATATTTTACACAAACTTCAGACTGATACCTTTAATGCTGGTATAGTGGACATTTATATTTTATTTTGCTTACTGCTTTGCTTATCATTTCTTTTTCATTACAAATTCTCAGCTTGATAATAATTTCGCAGTTATTATAATTTGTGTTTTTCTTTCCATTTAATTCACCATAGTTCAATAATGAAAAAGTTAAATGCTATAAGTATCGAAAGCAGAACTATTGAGCAACCGCAAAAAAGTTCTCATTAGCCATATGAGTGTTCATTTTAGAAATATAAAATCTTTCGAGCTACACCTGGGAATTTTTTACGTTGTCAACAGTATAAAGCTTGTTCATTTGAGACTTCATTGAGAAATGATATTTGCGACTTCCACATCCTTTACTATTTTGAATCTTCAATTAACACGTTGCACGCCATTTGCCCATCAGGGATCATTTTCTATTTCTTCATTTGGAGCTTGTAATCAATAGACATTTTGCACACTGTTTTTGATATGCTGCTATCAACGTATTACTGAGTATATCATACCTGGATGTAGACTGGGCAGCATAACATAACTTCAGGCTAAATGCTTTTCTACAGTTTTGATTTTCAGCAAAATTTAAATGGAAAATAAATGTCATGATACAGTGAGTATTTTTACTTTCTTACTTACTCTCCTCCCTACTTTAACACGTAAAGCGGCACGCCAGTTGTTGGCGACTGCATTGAACTTTCCATTCGGTCCGCATCAGTCACTTCTGACTGACATTAAATTTTACGTATAGACTACGAACAGTCGCTGGAAACTAACAGTATAAAATACAATATAAAACAAAAAAAAGTACATTATATTTATAAATTCTCCTGTATTTCTCTTTTCAAAATATTTAAGAGTCATTAAGACACGATAAATGATATTAAGATGAATCTAAACATCTAGAATATCGATGGAGCGAGCCAAACGGAAAGGAAGATAATATCGATGTGGCGCTTAGCATATTAACAAAATACGAAAGTAGGTGTAAAATGTTTACATTAATATTAAGGCTGTTTTAGATTTGTTTTCAATAAAAGTACAATGTAACAACTAAACTAACTCATTACTTAACATTCTTATCTTATGTGATAATAATAAACTTCTAACATAAAAATGTTTTGAATTATCTTTAAAAAAAATTTCAATATTTGTGCATTACACAAAATAATAATAAGCTAAAATTAATATGAACTATCTAGCTTGATTCATGCTTAAGGAAGCATGGAATGTATATCGTATTTTACATGTCTTGCAAAATGTGTTTTCTGCGCGTTTTTAATCCAAAGTAAATATATTTCTGTGACCACCCATAGGTTTTCTTTTTCTGTGAATTAGAGGATCATTGAATTAGAAAAATTGTGCGAATTAGAGGATTCTGTTTGTTAGAGGATCAGTGCAAACTAAAATAATCCGACTTAGGTGAAACTGCACCTCCAGCTGCACCTTCTGAACTTGAAAAATTATTCCAAAATTGAATATAATATTAAGTCTCTATCTCTGTAAAATCGTCTGAGAAGCATCTTTCCTCTTCGATAGTAGATAGAATTTCGTTTGCGACAGCCTGTTTAAATTTTTTCTAACAGGTGAAGAATTTTATTTCGCAAGCTGTAAATGAAGACAAAAATTAAAAATTGTTCGCACTGGTCAGTTAGTCCTGACATAAAAGTTTACTTGTTAGGAATGCATGACCAATCATGGGCACGAAAAAAAAGATATTTTGAACCATAAAATAAAAATATAAGCACGAAAAAATAAAAATAAAACATAAAGTAAAAAAATACGTATAAAAAAAGAAAGACAAAATTCATAAAAAAAAGATTAACACATTTCTTATAAAAAAAATGAATCCCCCAAGTGAAACTTGCGCAATTATGGGTGCGCATAATATTAACAAAACTTGGAAAAGTAGGTCTTTTCTCTTCACAAATATATTTGGAAAATTCTGAAATTTAACTAATTTCTAATGATTTTTTAAATATATTTCTTGGTATTGTATTGAAAATTTAATTTTAAATTAAGTTTATATTGTTTTTTATATCGTTATATATTTCTTTTATACAATATTTATGATAAAGTAGATTAGCTGCTATTTAATTGATGTGCGATAAAACGCGCTTAACTGCGGTAACTAAGCAGATGATTTTTTTTCTGTTTAATCTAGCAATACTTATATTTTCAACTCAAAGCGATTAGCCTTTAAATATTTTATCTTCATAAATTTCTTAGAATTAAATAAATGGCTTTCATATCAATTTAGATATCCATTGAATTGATGCTTTCTATTTGGCCAGATTATAACGATATATTTTAAATAACTATGTTGACTAAATTATCGTGAGAAAATTATATGACAAATAATTATCCAATCGAAAATTTATTTGAAGAATTATAATATTTTGAAAATCATTCCGGCAAAAAGTATTGCTTGGTTGCTGCTTAAAATTTATTGTTCTCAAGATCAACAAGTAGAAAATAATTAGAATCAAAACATCCCTTCTCTCTAATAAAAAGAATGTATTTAAAATTTTCTTTTGTTAATTCCATAACGTATCGTAACTGAAGATCTCTACCTTATAGTAAATGAAATCCTCCGAGTGGCAATGTGTCTTCTTATGCATATATAAACACGATAAATTAATTTTTAAAAAACCACAAAAGTCAAAAATAAATTTGCATGTACCATAATGATTTCATGTCAGAGTTTCACCCCTTCAGTCAAAAGACAGAAGTCCTAAACGCACGCCTCAATTATGAAAATAAACCCAAACTTTTCCAATTGATTAAATCCTCGGAAAAAATCAATTTTCTCTAATGTAAATAATAATATGAAATTTAAATTTTGTATAATAGTAAGGAACAATTTTAAAATATGAAAGTAAATTGACGAAACGTGTTAAATATTTATTTAGTTATATCGATTTTTGACTGATGAAATGTTGAGAATGAATCAGCAGTCATTTTTCGAAGCTGCCATATCCTCATAAATTTAGAATTAAATTTTGTCTTAATGTCAAATCTAACTGAAAATCGCCTTTAAAAAATATATTTGGCATAATTTATTTTTACAGTATTCTGTCAAAATAAATAAAATGGATTTTCATATTTTTTGACAATTATTGAAAAGTATCTCTAGGCAAACCAAAAGCAAAATTTAACATTATCTTGCCAAGCATTTTTTATAACCTTTCACTACTGAAAGCGTAACAGTTTTTAATTTCGACAGTAATTTTAATTGGAGCTTTAAAACAAAGATTCTTAAAAAGAAATAGCAATTATTCTTAAACTTATAAGGAAATGATCCAATTTTTATTTGCTTTCGTATCGGACGAAAAAAAAGATGGGCGCCATAGCAACGGTTAACGACGAACACAAACAATTAACAGCAGCTCCGATCAAATGACTCGACAATTGCCTCGAGAAATACGACGGCGAATAGTAATATGGAAATAACTCCGTCACCGAATGCCAAACGTGGATTCATCCAATTACCAACTTAATTTAATTACTGGGTACTCGCTGCATGTTTTCATTTTTCGATTTAATTAATGATAATAATAAATTCGCTCTATGAATATATAGTGAATTTTTTGTATATACTTAACTCCTCAATTTGCCTGGACATTGGTAGCTTCGAAAATGATTTGTACATAAATTTTTTGAATTTTATAATTAGATTGAATCTTTATTTCATTTTGAAATTAAATATTAAATAAATGTAGCAAATACATATCAAATTATATCTTAATTTTTATTTTCTTATAAACAAATGCATAGTCTAAAAAAAGAATTATAATATATACTGGCTGAAAATACTCGCTATCGAGGTTAAATGAATAACTGTATCGATACTGAAAGTCCCCAAATTCTCTTTTAACGAAACTACCACAGACGCCCCAAAATTCCTTTATATCACTGCGAAATTCCCGCCTCCTTTTGTTCATTTATTGAATGTGAATTTTGTGTGATTTATTAAATACCCGCGGCACTTGCTTTACTCCTTAGAGGAGCTCACCCAAATGGATTGAAGGACAGGGTTTGAGAACATGTTTTGAGAAAGATGCCCGAGCATGCATTTTCTTAAGAGCTTAGCTGAATCCTTATTTATATATCAGCTGTTTAAGAACACGATCTGTCATTTCGATTCTTGAAAGGGAAGGGAATTTTTCTTATTCTTGTAGAAAAACTTGAGTGTTCTAGTATTCTGAGTGACTTGAATTCGAAAGATCTTAGGAATGAGAAGGTTAAAGTTATAATGTTAATAAGTTGGGACATTAAGTGCATGCTGCGTTATGTGCATACATGACGCAGCATGCACTTAATGTCCCAACTTATTAACATTGAAAATAAAAAAAAATTGTTCAAAATTATGTGCAGGACAGTCCGTTGAACTTAGAGTAACTTGGCACATAATTACTTTTTGATTTAATAGATTCACAATAATAGCACTTAGAGAATAAAAATATATAGACTTCACATTATGTAATAATTATTTGAAATTTTAAAGTATTTTTATCAATAACTAACAGCATCTTATTATACAAATATTTTACATTTTTTTTTAAATTTAAAACACTAACTTCTGTGCGATTTAAAATTTTTCCGCACAATTTTAAAATTTTATGAAATGTTTAAATTATATGCTGCAACGATACATTTCCTTATTTTTTATTACGTAAATTACCTCACAGTGTGACGGCATTTAATCTTATTTCTTTATAACACATTTTATCATTATTATAATAAGTATTTTTTTAAAAATAATATAAAGCTCAGAGAAACAAATAGTTTGAAATTGAACTGAATTATTGAAGAAAAGTTTTTTAAAATTTGAATAATTTCAAAAATCTAACATTCTTTTTCAATATGGTGCCATGTTTCCACCCTACGTCCTGGATACTCCCCAAGGTATTCAAATATCGTCCATGCATATGAATTTGATGCAGGTGAAATCATTCAAAATCGAACGATCTCCCCCTGGTATGATGTGGGAAGTTCAAAAAGGAAAGCTGCTGTCTCAAGTAACACCCTCATTACCACTCATCAGTTCAAAAGATACATTTCCATAGGTTCCCGTGGGAAAGTTAATCTAACAATTTGTCACCAATTCAGACAAAAAATTGAAAATCATTATTTGAAAGGCGTTCTCTTTATTCACTTCAATCTCATTATTATTTGCGTGCTTTAAATTTTTTATAGACTATTTAATTTCACCGAAGAAATAAATTAAAATATAGAATATTAACATCTAACCTTTAAAATCTACCATAAATCCCTCCAAATTTGTCCTAGTTATTAACACTTTCCAACTCACACAACATGTGTGTGATAGCCGGAACAATTATTCGTGTCAATTCACACAACATGTGTGATAGCCGGAACAATTATTAGTGTCAATTCACACAACATGTTTGAGATAGCTGGAACAATTATTAGTGTCAATTCGCACATGTGTGTCATAGTTGGAACAATTATTAGTGTCAATTCACACAACATGTGTGTCATAGCAGGAACAATTGTT
>JAPMOR010048584.1:295553-305754 GCA_026543865.1 Argiope aurantia | reverse complement strand
GTCATAGCAGGAACAATTGTTAGTGTCAATTCACACAACATGTGTGTGATAGCTGGAACAATTGTTAGTGTCAATTCACACAACGTGTGTGATAGCTGGAACAATTATTAGTACCAATTCACACAACATGTGTGATAGCCGAAACAATTATTAGTGCCAATTCACACAACACGAGTGTGATGTTATCTCTGAAGGTTATTGACTGGTGTCATACTCTCTGTGTGATGATTGATGTACAAAAACAAATGTGTATTGCTATTGGCTTCGTATTCTATCATTGCGTTTTTGGTATTAGGTAATAATAGTTTCATCGCTTGTTTTTAAAATTATCACACGAAGAGAAAATATTAAACTTGTTGTATTAAATGACTTGTTGTTGTTGATCATTTTTTTGTTTTGTTTTATGTATACGTTCGCACATGTTGATTTATTTCATGAATTTGCATATTTTTTTTTTCAATTCTTCAAAAATATTCTCAACCCCAAGCGATGTTTGGCTACGTAGACGTGCGGCAAATAAAATGTTAATCATATCATTTTGTCTACCATCTTTAGAAGGTGAAAACTCCCTTCGGAAATAATTCCTAGAATTCTGCCCATCTGGTTAGTCAGAGCGAATGTGGATCTTCCATGGTAATAAATTATTCAAAATAATATTGAAATATTCATCAATGAAAAGTTTAAAGGCCTTCTTTCTACACAATACGATATCTCTTAATTTTAGATAATAAAAAATATCCCAAGGCTTTTTTTTTTCTTTTTAAGCCAGATAAATCAAACTTTTTGAAAATGTTTATTTTCTTCAACATATGTCATAAGCATTCATTTTTTCACTATTTTTGTATGCAAGAAACGATAAGAAATATTGTTACATTTCATTATTTTTCAATAAATATTAGAGTAAATATTCTATTGAATTTAGTATTGGAAGTACCTTTTTATTCATTCACTTTTTTCATTTAAATTATCTTCAGCATTCTTAAATCTGGAGGTCGTATGCATTTTATCTGGAATTCACTACCAGGTGGTGCTACTAGTAGAAAATAAAAAAATATCAATTTAATTAATAATTATTCGATAACTAAGTTCTGAAAATAATGTAAGACAATAAAATTATATAATATTCAATAGTCCCTGAAATTTTAAAACTCTACCACATAAGAGAGTAAGTGAAAAGTCAATAACCAAATTCCCTGCGTACAAAGATGAAAGAAGTCGAGTTCAGTAAAGGCGATCTAATAAAATACGATCTGTGTATTCTGCATCTAAATGTGCACGGGCGCAGAGATTTTTCAGCAAATCTTTATCGTGGATCTTTTCTGCATGTCCCCCCCCCTTGCAGTGGCGCGAAAGCAAGAGAAATGACGCATGCAGTCCGGAAAGATATATAATCAGCTGCGAGCGAGTCGGATGGAAAGCTCTTTTTACAAAAACACAAGATAAAAGTGCAGAAGAAAAGGCAGATGAGGAAGAAGGCGAGGCAAACATGGTTGTTATTAGTGGGTCCAATGAAGACAAATTTACTCGCTGCCGCCCTCGAAATGGCTGTCAGAAAGAGGTGAGAAATTGGCCTCCGCCAGAGGTAGGCCCGTATGATTTAGTGAAGTTACTCGTTAGAGTTGCGGCCGCCATTCTACAAAAAGATGCAAACTCTACGGGTGGACGCTTATTAATGGTAGAGTTGGGTTTGGGTGGATGGCCCTAATGGAGAGAGGGATGAAGTGAATGAAGGGTATCAAAGTGGCTGGAAGATGTTTTATGGTGTTTGTTAAGGTCACGGGGTATACGGAAAAGAAGTTGTGATTACTGTAGAGATGTTCTGCAAAAAGAGAAGTCTAATAAATAAGAGTTGTTGAACAGAATGCATTCTTTGTATTTTGTAGTTGAATATTGGTGGGCAGGTATTTATTGTGTGCTTAGAATCGCTATAGATATAATGGAAACAATTGAGTGTGAATAGAATTGTTAAAGATTAATGCTGATGTGTGTATTAGTGTTAAATATTAGTATTGTTGGGTAGTGTACCAGTGTTAAAGATTAGAGCAAACAATGTTAAATATTAGTGTTATTGGGTGTGTACCAGTGTTAAAGATTAGCGCTAAAAGTATTAAAGATTGATGTTATTGAGTGGTGTACTAGTGTTAAAGATAAATGCTAAAATTGTTAATGGTTAGTGATTTTACTGTTGTTATCAGAACAATAATTCTAAAAAAAATTATGATAATGGAGATCATTCTTAAAAGATGCAACTAAATATTTAGTCTTGTACGATTCTCCGTTCGTTCATGCTTTTTCATTTTTGATGTTATGTTACAAAAAATGTTGCTACAAAATATCATAAATATTTCTAAACATTTTTTTTTATTTTAAACTTTAAACCTGAATTTCCAAAAAACTATTTTAAAAGATTTTCTGTCCTCAATGAGCGGAAAATAATTTTTACTAAATATTTGAGCCGCTGCTCGGGTAGAATTTTTTTAAATATTTATATTAAGTGGGAAAGGTTTACAGATATAGTGAAGAGTATTTTACAAGGTTTTATAATTTCACAACAAGTCACAAAAAAATCAAGATAAAGGACAGATAAATGTTGAAAAGCGATACATCTTAATGAAGTTGTAACTAAGAGTTACGAAAACAACATTTATAGAGCGATCTGGAATCGCTTTCCATTATTAACCATAATATATTATTATGATAGTGTCGTTTCAAAGCTAATTATTTGCTATGAATTATGCCACAAACTTACACTTTCTTACTTTATCTGACAAAAAATGTATATATTTGCTCTTTTTCAAAAAAATCGTCAGCTTCCTACTTCATGCCAGTTTGTTTCCTGGCAAACAGCAGATGATTTTTTTAATATATGTATTGATTTTCTAAGTGTATTATTTTTAAGTTATATTTAAAAGTTGAAAAATCGAAATTTACTGAATAAATTTTTAGTGATAATACACAAAAATTCGATCGGAAGGAGGAATCTGAATGCTAATTTAATTGCCTTTTCCTAAACCATTAACTTAAATTACTCCAATATGCAAATTTCCTTGTTTAACTGGTCATATCTCTTAGTTCCCGTAGGGTAAAATTACCAACTTAATAAATCCTTAATTTTCACTCGCAGACATCCGGAGACGGCTGGCCGTGTGTCTTCTTCCCTGTAATCCGTTGTGTCCGTGAGCCCTATCTTACATTGACACCTGCTACGATCCAGAAAAGACGGGCTAGCAAAGATATTTATATTCCGTTGGGCTTACAGAGCAGACATTAGCATTTCTAATTAATACTGCGCAAATTAGCATTTATTCTTTCGGTTTCCCAAAATTCTTCATATATTCAGGACGCAAGCTGGATATTAATATTTACACTGAAATTTCAAGAGAAGGTGTTGCCTCGTGTTATTCTGTCAAGGCTATTTTTGTATCGATTTTCTGTACGAAAAACTCAATATTTTGTAACAAAAATTTTGAAAGTTCAAAAGTTCTTAAACAGAATTAGTATTTATTCTTTAGTTCTTCCTATATTCGAGATACAAGCAGGATATTAATATTTGTGCTGACATTTCAAGAGAAAATTTGGCTTCATACTATTCTGTTAAGGTTATTTTTGTATAGACTTTCTGTATTAACCCTACAGCTGCTTATCCCGCTATTTCCGCGGATTGGCAATGAGTTCATTTTCTATTGAATTCGGTATTTTTCGCAGTTTATAGTGTTTATTTTTACGATCATAGACTTTTATTACATAATATTATTTTCTTGTAACATGTAGTATCAGTTCAATTTGAAAAATATTTGAATTTATCTGCAAGGGGCGCATCTGAATAGTGAGTTTACAAAATTCGCAGTCAGAGAGTTAAGAGCTCTATATTTTATAACAAATTTTAAAGGTTCAAAGTTTTTAAACAGAATTACCAATCTTAAAGAGAAGGCGATTTAAATTTCAAAATATTCGGCCTTGCCATTTGATGAATTTTAGCGATTTAGATATTCTTAAATCATTTTTTTTATATAACCTCGTCTTTCTAAATAGGGTACCACAAAATAGAACAAGGTAGGTAAATGGAATTTAATTTGACACACCTAGACGTAAAAACTGGGAGAAGATTTTACATCTGTCTGTCAACTTGCAAGTGACATGGCAAATCAAAATCGCAAAAATCTGGATGGATGTAAATTGCATGGTTTCACCAAATACCAAATCATTTTTCAAAATCAGGATTATAAATATACATATCATATCATTATCAAATTCTTTTACTGGTTGATTGTTTAACTATTTATCCATTTATACATATGCGAGGGCAGTTATTCAACTTATGTTTTATATTATTGTATTGCATATAATTTTATAAACTATAGGTACTTTTAATCATAAATTAGTAGATTGCTGTTACTAATGTAACTTTATCGCTACTGTCATTTTTGTCATCTGCCTCGACATGCAAGTCTTCTTCTTCTTTCATTAATGCCTTTTCATTGTGAATAATGGGAGACGATCCAAAATGATACAGATATACAGGAATGAGTTGCATCCTTGCCAAGTATTAAATGACATTGGACAACTCGCGTCCTGCACAAATACCTTAGTGTAGGATGCTTTTAATATTTGTTTTAGTATTATCAGATATCAAAGAATGGGTTCATATTTCTAGCCTGAATTCATGAGAAGTCGAATAGAGAATGAATTTTTTTTCCAGACCATTAGCATTAATAGCATTCAATGTGTTTCCCTCCTAAAGCAGTTTTCATATTTTTCAACACATTGGCAAATTGTCTCGTCTCTGAAAGGCTGCAGATTCGAAACTCAGTTCCATGAAGAGACGCTGCAACATGGTTTGGTACATGTTCAGTCTGTCTAACTGAAACATAAAGAAATGTGTAGAATCATGTCTTGTTCTCCGTCGTTTAACAAAAATTAGAAACTAGACGCAACTTCTGGAACTGGACTCTGAAAAAAATATCCGAGCTCTTGTAGCACTCACAGCCTTGTCTAAGGTCCACAACCTTATGCAATGTGTATAGAGAGATAAAACCGTTATTAAATAATAGGAGAGAAACTTTCTAGGAAACTACTTCTGCTGTTTTTAAACTGTTAGCTTCACTGGTCATACCAATAACAGAATCAAAAGCGTTTGCTTTTCGATACAAAAATAATCACTCAATTTCTAAATTTCTTAGGCGTTATGAGATTGTGATGATGCTCCATTAAAACACACATTTCCATTCTGTTATACGAAATATATTCTTATTTCAGAATTGCAGTAGAGCTCGAATGCTTACTATTTCAGTCAATCAGTGGGTCTTCGAACGCTTTCTTTGTCATCGAGATATTTTACAAATATAGCTAATAGATTAATAAGATGTAGATTAATGAAACGCGTGTCATGTCACTTCTTTGTGTTATTTTCTATCATCTGCACTTTTCTAATCCAGCGTTACTGAGAAAATCGGATATATCCTCTATCAATCTACTTCTTTCAGAAATATGTACATGTGATATGAAATACGTTTTCAAGTTTCTCCTTCTTTTTCTCAACTAAGTAATTCTAATATGGATGCATTTTTCTTTCTTTAACATACTTCTTCACATTTTAGTGGCCTGGTGGTAAGGTCTCGGCTTCGGAACCGGAGGGTTTCAGGTTCTAGACCCGATTCCACCGAAGAACCGTCGTGTAAGGGGGTCTGTTGCACGTTAAATCCGTCCTGACCAAACGTCCTCCCGTTGGTGTGGTGTGGTGTGGAGAGGGGGGGTGACATCTCAGGTGTCGTACTCGTCATCTGACCGCGGCTCAAAATTACGAGGTCTGTCCCAAAATAGCCCTAGTGTTGCTTCAAACGGGACGCTAATATAACTAAACTAAACTTCTTTACATTTTAAAACAATGACTTTTGCTTTACCATTTTTTTATTTCATAGTTTTTTTAGTTACCTTGCATCAAATTATAGAGTAAAATTTATTATAAATAAAAATTAAAATTTTAAACTAAGCTTAATTGAAAAATATTCGTTGATTTTGTTTATTGAAATAAATGAGTTTTTTGCAGAAAAATATCTGATTTTTTTTGTATTTCTATATTAGTTTATTGATTATAGCTACTTTTACAAATATGTGTGATTTATTTCACATGCGAGAAAGTGAACGATATTTGATCGCTCCATATATCGCTGTTTGGCCCAAATTTCCATTGGCGAATTCACAAGTATACTTTTTCGAATATTGACCATTCTTTGGTCATTATAATTTTGGCACTTCATCAGTATTTCTCAAGAGATTCAAATTTTACACAGATAAGAATATTGTATTACAGCTTTTATTTACATCAAACTAATAGGAAATATTCTTATTCATTTCCTTCTTATGTGGTTTGATCTTTCTGTATGATTCTCATTACTATTGACTTTAAGTCATTTCACGTTCATTAACGAAGCTTTTACCTAAACTTTCCTTTTTGCCATTCAAAATTGAGCCAATCTGAATCCATAACAAGACAGAAGAACTATTTATGAAGAAGGATGTATTACAAATTCGTCAAAATTATAAAATTTTATTTTTAAAAAAGCACATGTTCTTAAGCAAATAAGTAATTGTCTCTAAATAATTACTAAATGTGCCTTTAACAGCAAAAGCAATTTAGAATTCCAAAAGTCATCGAAAAAGAACGCAGGAAGGCAATAAGAGGACGACTTAGCATTACATTTAAGAAACAGAATTGCTCAACAGGAAAAAAATATCTAAATAGCCGAGGAAGTTCTGTTGAGTGGGAGGTCGAAACTAATATTTCCTTTGTAGAAAGTCTAGTTTTGGGAAAGTATCGTATTCTCAATATTGCAACCGAGTTAGCAGTCGTAATATATGTTATTAATTTAAATTAATATATTTTCATTTAACTATTTTATTCATCATTTTATTTCTGTATTTAACACCACAACAAAGATTGTATAAGTTAAATATTCATAAATACTTACCCACATCATTACCTGATACCCCTTTGTCAGATGAAGTTACCCAGAATTTTGAATTTCATAATGAGGACGAATGGGTATGTAAGGTTGTCTACACCGTTACAGTTCCCCGAAGGAAACCGTAACGATTAAACACGAGAAGGTGGCTGTCGAAGCATGGTCCGGAACATTAATCTAACACCTAAAGTAAATGAAGAAAAGATCTGTCTAAAGCTTGATATTAAAATACCAGCTTGTAAAATAAAAAAAAGACTTTTCCATTGTTTAGCTGTAGTAAAAAGTATTTTTCATTAAATCATTTTTTTTCACTAGGGAATATAATATAAATAAGAGGTTTGGAGATTTTTTAATGAAAAGTTAGGGCAAAAGTTGGAAATTTATGTTATTGCACAACCAATGAAATTCCTAGCTAGTTGCTGATTATGTAAAATAGAAGAGCATGCATCAAAATTTTCAATGGCTCAGTTGTCAGGATTCGTCTACCTTAAAATAAAGGTGGCCAATTTCCTAACGGGACGGCAAGGTGAGAATATGAAGTTCTCTTATTTCATTAAGAATCATAATTATTTATAAGGACTCTGGGAGATCGTCGGAAGAAAAGTGAAATATTCTCCGTGAGAAAAACTAACTATTGTTATAACGAATATTATAAGAAAGGCATAGAGTATTGAAAAGAGATATTTCTCCATCACTGCTATAGTAAAACAATTTCTTAACACACTTACATAGGCATTTGTATAATTTTTAGTATCATTTTCCAATAGACATTTGAAATGTTTCCATGTCTTGGTTATGAAAAACGTTTAGCAGAGGCTTCCGTAATCCTCAACTTCATGAAAAATTCAGAATGTGTGATCTATATTAAGTCTTTTTATTGGTTATATTTCATCTCAGTTATTTAGAATGATTGGACAAGTAATAAAGTAAAGTATTTAAAAAATGAGTGCAAAATACGCCCAAAAGTCTTCAAAAATTTATATTAGCATGAACACAAGTATACATTATTTATACAAAATGTTTCTGAATTCCTGTCCCAAACTTTAAGTGTTGGTGAAATATATGTAAATATATGTAGAATCATTTTTTAGTATAGCAATATGAAATAAGAAAAAGGAAAACGTTGTCGGAATAAACAAATGTAAGTAAATAAAGCAAGGCGGGGAAATGATGTATCTCTGATATTCTAATTGACTTGGATGAGGCAATGAGGATAGGCTCATTTTTGACAAAAATATTTGCAGCAGTAATTGAAGTGGCTGGGATCTTCGAAAGAGCAGGCTCATGACATGCTAGAACACTACAAGGCTTGTATGGATGCTGACAGTGTCACATTTGTGCATTTTGTGCAATATTATGTAAGTAAAAAGCTTTGGTTTTCCCTTCCTTCGCATTTTCTTTTGGCCAACAGTTTTAATTCCCGACCCTTTGTTGCAAGACAAAAGAATGCTTCTTTATTTTACCTACCCTTAAAGTTTAGCCCATGAATTCAGAGACGCCCTATATAATCGCTTCGATATATTTCCAGATAATTCTCATTATTTTGGTGATGGGATCAAGAGAGAATAACAAATGGTCACACTTGTTATGATAGATTATTACTGAAGTTCCCAAAACAAAACATTCTATTGCGTTTGGAAAGAAATCGCAAAAGAAGTGTTTTTCCTTGCATTAATCGATTCAATCATTTAATTTTTCCCTTTATTGAACATAATTCAACATTATCATATATTTTTAAGAAGCCTTTAATATTTTAGCACTCTATTATTATTGATTCATTTTAATTTGATGGAATTTTTTTATCATTTATTAATATTATTTGAAACTTTATTCAATAAATTACATTTCACACAATTTCATAACATGTCTATTTTGACTTATCTTCTGATTTAAATATTGTTTTACTGTTTAGGATTTAGATCTATTTTTATTGGATTGATTTAATTTTATTATTTATTTGCATTTGTTATTGATAGCCATATGCATATTAAAATCGCACAGCCTGATATGTCTTTCCCAAACAGCAAAGAGAAAAAAATACTTTCAAAAATCATCGAAGAAGAACTCTGCAAAGTAATAAGATGACGATTTAGGATTCCATTCATTTATTTAAGCAACAATATTGCTCAAAAGAAAGAAAAATGATCTAAATAGCGAAGGACATTCTATCGATTTGAGTATCTTGAGGGTTCTGCTTTCAAAATGGATATTACTTTTGTCTAACAACAGAGAAGATACAAACCAAATATCGACGAGTACTTACTCAATCTTTGCGTTCATCAGGCGACGTTGCTCAGAATTCTGAATTCAATAATGAAAATAAATGTCGAGTCAAGTTGTCCACATCACTACAGATCCCTGAAGGAACCCTTAATGACTAAACACTAGAACATGGACTGTTGAGGTTCAAATAAATATCAAATTCAAAAATTGGGGCCGTGTATTAGCTAAATATCACTGAAATAGGATTAGTAATAAAATCAGTGTGAACAATTAATTTTCCAGCATGATTTGTACCACGCAGTAAGGTACAAATAAAGCAAGTAGCAACACCTATGAGAGCTAAACGTTTCGTGATTCGATCAGACTTGCCGAATATCATGTTTGACTCATTTTTCAAATTATATGCAAAAAATCGATATAAATTAAAAGATAATGTAAGAAACACATAATTCCTTCTTATTATATACTGTAGTAGGGCAAAACTCGAATAAAAACAAATCACTATATGAAAGTTTCAGACTCCTTTATTGCATGTTTCTCCAATTGCATTGAATTCAACGTTTTCGATAATGAATGAAGCTGCAAAATACTGTCAGAAATGCTCTGGATAGGGCTACTAAAATCTTTATTCACTTTCAAGAAAAAAGATGTAAAAGAAATATAAAAATGAATATCTAACAAGTTTAATCAAACTCGAAAATATGCTTAAATATTGATGGATAAGTGACTGTTGATTTACCTATGGAAATTGATGACAATATCTTCCAAAACTATTATTTAAAAAAATGGTTTTTGCATATCTTAAAACTCAAAAAGTCTTTTTAATCATATTACAACGTTTTTATTATTTTTAATAATTTTTAATGTAATATACAGTTTTGTAACAGTTTTTAATGCTATAATGAAATTCAAACTCATCCATCAAAATGTTCAATATCATACTTTCGCCAGTGTTAAGATTAATTTTATAAACTATGATTTTTTTACATTCACATAATTAAACTATGATTTTTTTA
>JAPMOR010048584.1:258523-295543 GCA_026543865.1 Argiope aurantia | reverse complement strand
TTTTTTTTACATTAATTCCGAAATAGAATTTTCCGTTTTTATTTCATTGTAACTTTTTTTGCACACATTATAATTTGTTATTATTAATTCAGTTAAATTCATGTTTTTCTATCTTATCCAATAACAAAATGAAATTTTTAAAAATATATGCATTTTACATTATTGACTTTTTAAGGTTGTTAAACATTAATCTCAGCCATAAAAACGGTCGCTAAGTTTTAAATGACGAATCGCCGCAAATCAACCAAAATCAAGTCTGAACCCGGAGCTCACTACAGCTTTACCTACAGCGTCGACTTGCCTCTCAGTAAAAGGAATTCCTTCATCCAAATTGTATTATGGGACTGGGTACAGCACTAAAAGGTGATAATTTGATGCTGTCTGGTTTATAGAAAAGTACTTAAAGTGCTTAGCCAAGTACTTCACTAAAAGCTAGCTTTGGCTAAATTTCTCTTAAACCTTTGCTTCAGCACTCTGAGACGGTGTATTCCTGAACTAAAAATTTCTCTGATACTAAAAATAATGACATGAATATAAAATATTTGATTGTTATTTCTTTTATATCCAATCGTCCAAACCGCAATTTTTGTGATCGTTTGCTCTTTTTTAGAGGATTTTCGAAATTTTGGTGAATTTATGGTACATTCTGTATTAATTAATTGCTTTGTAATAATGAAGCAATTGAATTTTTTTCTTTAATAAGTTAAGAAAACGGTTACAAATCAAGATGTACATTTTGGATGTGGTTTCCTTTGCTTTAACTGTAATCATGTATAAATCGTAATTCAAAAATATCTGAGCAATGTTTTCAATTTAAAAAAAATCGCTTTCATAAATAAAATAATATCTGAGCAATGCCTTCAACTTAAAAGGCAAAAAATCACTTTCAGAGTTCAAACATTAAAAAAAAAACACTATTCGCGCCATTTTCCATTCCAAAATACGTTCCTCTTTCACCCTTTAAACCTCGGCCTATCTCTTAGTCATTTTGGAAATCCAGTGGTTGAAACGCAGCTGGCCAATTCTAAGTTGGTCGTCATTAATTACTGGTCAGATGCAGTGGACGTTTGATAGCGACGCGCCCAAGATTGATGGCAGAATGGTCAGAAAATGGCATCGCCGCAGCCAGAGCGCACGAACTTCATTAGCGAACCCTTTGAATACGAGGTCAGCGGACGTTGAAGGAAACCAGCTGGACAAAGGTAGGTCAGTTCTGGTTGGTCAGCGTCGACAAGGGAAGTTGACAAGAAAGTTCATTAGTTATGACAGGTGTGGAGAAGTGTTAGCTCAGAAAATTTCTATCCTTGTTTTTTTGTGTTAATGATTTTTTCCTTATTAAATTTGATAAGCATGTTTTGTTGCTTACACTGTTTTGGAATAAAACAAAATTAATATTTGAAAATCAAATGTTACATTAATTTGCTATCGAATTCATTCTGAGTAGTACTCATAATTTTTTTTCTCAAAAATTCATTAAAACTTTGGAATAAAAAGGTAGGAATTCTATACTTTTTTCATGATTATGAAATTCTTGATTAATTCATGATTTTAACTTCATTCTTATTTATTTATTACAGAGGAATTAAATCTTTATTATAGGAGATTAAAATTAGAAAACTGAATGGAAGAAGATTCACTTTTTATTGTATAATAGAAATATTAACTTTCATTAAAATCATATAAAGAATTTTTATTTAAAATTGACTCTTTTATCTCAGCTTCTATAATTAAAATGCTGCCAAGGGCTTAACATATACGCCTTTTCTTAATTTTTGAAATTCTAAATTGCTTTAAACTACATCTTAATTAATTAATATAATAAATATGGTAAAAATATTTCTTTTATGGTAAATGTATTATAGAATGCAAAGAAACATCAATATCTTCTAGGTTATACAACAACTACCGAACTTTAAAATTATAGAATAATCTTTAATAGTAGTTAATGATGGAATCGATGAAGAATTTGATAATTAATTTGTCTATGTTTTGAAATGTTGCCTTTCTTATTCATTGAAACTTAGTGTTTTTATCGTAAGTGAAACTATAGTTAAAAATAGTAAAAACACTTTAAGGGCTTAAAATTGTAAGTTAAAATTCTTCTAAAGTTAAAATGCTGAAAGCATACAAAAAATTCTTTAACATTTGTTGAAAAATTAATTTAATTTTTGTCTACATATGATTAATAACAAAAAAACTTGTATTTCCTTATGAAATTAATTTAATTGTGTGTACACTATTTCATTCGATATGGAACAAAAATTTGTTGGAATTTGCATTTTAATAGCTTGTAGAGGGGGAAAAATATCTAAGAAAATGATTTTAACTAATTTTTATTAACTTTCAGTTTCAATTTTTTGTGATGGTGCAAGACGCTGCTTTTTTTCAAAATATTTTATGATGCGATTTATTTACGTATTCTATATATTTGCATTATTTTCAGAATTTTTCATAAAAAGCAAAATTATAGTTAATAATTTTTACAGTTCATCTTTTTAGAATCACTCTGCTATCCTATGAGTTATGAATATTATATATCGTACATAATTTTAACTATTATAGGAAGTTTTATTATCGAATAGTTTGCGGAAAATGAGAATTTTTCTATTTTATTCTAGTTTAAAGTAAAGAAATTAAAGGAATCTTGAATAGTGATTGCAAAACCTTTTAGGGAGGAGATAAACAACTGATAGTGATCTTCAAGATAAAAGAAATTGTAATTCTTTTCTTAGGACATACTGTTGTAATAAGTTGAATGTACCAGAACTCTTTCAATATAAAACCTTAATACTAAATCAAAAATAATCCAACAATTGCCTGAATCATTAATTTTAATTCTCAATAATTCAATAGTTTTTGTAATTCTTTAGTATCATACTTACTTAATTCATATAGAAAATTTAACTCATCATCTATTTCTTAGAAGACTTATTTTCCAGTAAATCGCAAAATAATTCCTTTGTAATAATCCTTTTCACCTCCACGGTAGAGACACATGCGTTCATGGGTGAAAAGTCACCGAATAAGGAAAAAAGTTATATGCAATACAACCTGGTATGGGTATGAGGTCCTAACGCAGCATGTATGTATGAGTCATATTTTTGATGTCGTAGCGTATCTCATATGGAATGGGCTGGTTAATTAATAGACATTTTAAAATTAATTACGATCCTTTTTCAATATGGCAGTAAAAAAGTCTTTCAGCATTCGAATACTAGTCATCATCCCTTCTGAACGTCAGTGGATACATATCAAGTAGGAATTATGCATACAACATGTTTTTTACTTCCTTTTACAGCATAATAAATACACTGTTGACGGTTAACGATAATATTGCTATAACGAGCTATTTCTCCTTGTTGGAGCTCCACGCATATGACGCTTATAATTGCGTCTGTTTTGTATGGGTGCCTGTCATCCTGCTGTTTATTATTTGTAGTGGACTGAATTCAATTTCACTGGATGACACATGAGGGGGCGGTTACTCCAACAATCATATTGCACTTGGAAGGGCAAATCAATGAGTTAATTTAGTTATATTAACGTCCCGTTTGAAGCAACACTAGGGCTATTTTGGGATGGACCTCGTAATTTTGAACCACGGTCAGATGACGAGGACGACATCTGAGCTGGCACCCCCCTCTCCACACCACACCAGCGGGAGGACGTTTGGTCAGGAGGGATTTTAACGTGCAACATACCCCCTTACACGACGGTTCTTCGGTGGAATCGGGTCTCGAACCTGAAATCCTCCGGTTCCGAAGCCGAGACCTTACCACCAGGCCACCGCGTCCCTGGCAAATCATTGAATATATATCTGCAGGGTCAGCGACGGAACCAATCCAAGTTCAAGAAAATGAATTTTTAATTTAAGAAGGGTGCTTTTTATTCTCTCAGCAGCTTAATAACTCTGTTTATTACACTACAGTTGATATGACAAACCAAATATTAAATGATCATCAAATTTATCTTGTATAATATCCAGTACCTATATCACGGGTGTTCAAATTTGTCATATGTCATTTAAAAAGCTGATGTTTCATTTAGGACTACCATCTTCACTATACCAGGAACCATATTTTGAGCATCTATCTCGAGAACCAGTGGAGGAAATAGTTCCATATATGCGAGATTTTCAGCTTTCCTGCTGGTTATAAAATATTCTGGTATCTATTTACCATGTCCACTTTCGATTATGAGGTACCTCGCATGGTCTTTCCACCTGAGGCATTTTCAAGGCCTCGTTATTTTGCATTAACTCTCAGCTACGATTTTTTTTCGACGCGATGAGCCGATGTGTCATCTCTGAACTAATATCTCAGTAACTGAATATGGCGACTTTTGTGGTCACCATTCTCGCAGTTAAAATACAATACAATGTAAACTTCTATTCGCCACTTTCAAGTATTTATCAGAAGATAATGTTTTTATTAAAAATGTGTTTGGTGAAGGTTATTTTAGCTTTCTTCATCCTATTGGAAAGGCGTGCTCTCATAATAAATATAAAAATGGATGTACCAAATGAGGTATTTCAAACAACTGAATGACTAGTAATATATAATTAATTAAAATATTTTATATTAAATTGATAAATGAAGAATTGCTGTTTTTCCAAACGTTCTATACTATTTTTTTCATTCCAATAAAAAGTGTCAACGGATGCAACACATCTATATATTTGTTGAATGACTGCATAAAAGCTCAGAGACTTACTTATGCCAATAAATAGTCGTGCTATCAGAAAAAATATATATTAAAATCAAGTTAAATTTTTGAAATAGTTTGTCATTCCAGTGTCACATTTAATCGTTTAACTCTTCATTTTATGATTAGGCATTAATATAATTGTAAGAGAAAACTATTATAAGTAAATTTCATGAGAAATACGAAAAAAATTATCTAAATACTTTATATTATTTAACATAACGCTATCCTGCTTATTCGATTCCTATATCAACCTAATATTTATCTAACCAGTCGGATGAGCACAAGAAATGGAAAGGAAAGAAGAGGGGGGAAAGAAGAAAGAAACGACAAACCATCTACGGGATCTCTACAGAGAATCCCATTGCAGTCCTATTCTAGATAGCCATGTTTAATGTTTTAGAAAAATAGTGATTAGATGAGGGGAATAAAATTACCTTCTAACAATAGATTGAATTTACAGTGAAATATTGATATTTACGGACGCTACCTCTACATTTTTGAAGCTGTTAGCTGTGGGTAAACTAAACAGACATTACTAAATAAAGCGAAAAAAAAAGAAAAAAAATTGATGAATGATAAAAACTGGTCATTAACATTGCAAAAATCTGTATGGCATATATAAATATATAAACATTGAATATAGAATGAGATCTGTAGCTACTGTCTACGCTCTGTTTCCTTTGTGAGAGGAGCATGGTGAGTTGATTCTGTGAGGTGTTACAGTTGTGAGAGAAGAAGTGAACTGATTTTGATGAGTGACATTTTGGTCGTAGCTATTAAATGATAATGAGAATGTGTTGGTATTTGTGAATATGATTTATTACAGCATGGATCTTTCTTGCTTTACCTTACACGTGTACTTCAGAAAACTTCGCATGTGTCAATGAAATTTTAAAAGGATGGTTGATTCTTATTTTTTTTTATAGAAGAATCTATAAAAAATGATGTGGGGGAAAAACTTTTTCCAAAATATTTTATCGAGATTGTTTGACTACGAAATTTAAGTATTGTATGGAAACAAGAAATGTATTTTAATATTTGAAGTATAGATTCTTTAAATTCTAATTTATAAAGCTCTTAATATATATTAATATCTTATTAATATAATAATTGCATTTTTATTACATTATATATTATTATTAATACTATAATTAATATATTAATAATCAGCTCAGTAGTAATGCTGAGGTTTATAAGTTTATAGAGGAATTCGTAATTTTCTAGATGACTAGTTCAATGCTGAATATATTCAGGATTTTGAAAATCAAAATTTACACATTAAATATTAAAATAAAATAATTTATATTATATTTAATATTACAAGAGACAGATAACAAATAGTAAAAATAAATTAGATAAAAATTACAAGAAAAGAATTATTTAAATATTTTATATTAAAGATGTTCTCAAGAAAACTTTTAACTTAGAAAATAAATTAGATAAAAATTACAAGAAAAGAATTATTTAAATATTTTATATTAAAGATGTTCTCAAGAAAACTTTTAACTTAGAAAAAAAAACTTGACAATAATTATTTATGGTATAATTATAGTCGAGTGTCACAAAAGGATACCGAGAACTTTACGGCATACTCTGCACATTTGACAGGAGCAGGAATAGAAATTCTTCATAGGCTTCAACGTGGGAAACTTATTTATTTCTAAACTGATTTTTGGGCAATTGTAAAACTACTTCTGACTGACAGCATAAAGTATTTAATCACTTCTGTTTCGAGCATCTTCTTTCTCTCACTAAGACGAGATTTCGACCTAAAAGATGGTAAAAAAATAAAATAAAAAATAACAAAAGATCCTCATGATCCGCGATGTGTGACTAAGAGGAACAGGGCCCCGAAATCTCCTTGTCATCGTCTCGCAAATTCATCTATATATTACTTGGCTCTTTTACTTTTTTTCCCATCTCTCCGTCTCACGATCTCTTATTATCCGCCTTTAAGGGGCGACGAGGCCTCGTTAGAGGCAAGCCGCCCTCTCTTGGGGGGGCATCAAGCTGCCAGGGGTGGGGGACTAGGCGTAACACCTCTTCGTAGAGCAACGATTGGGGAAGAATCACTTCTGCTATCGTGATCCGTAAGGGTTACATGAGAGAGAGAGAAAAAGAAAAAAGAAGGGTTGGATTGGAGGAGGGGGGCGAGGGAGGAAAATGCGTTGCCATGACGACAGGACGGTGACCTATTAGTAGGTCGTTTCAATCCTCCTAGTCGATAATGAAGCCTTCTATACCGCCCCCCCCCCATCAACTCTGCTTCTCCCCCCGACTTCATTCCCTCATTTATTGCAAAATCCATTCCTTCTGTAGTAGTTGGAAGACAGAAATCCCAAGCGATTTTGTAAAACATTTTTTTTATTATTATTATTATTCTTTTCAAATCTTTTCTGTTTTTGTTGTTATATATTTGTTTCCACGCGACGTATGGCTCTGCTATGAAAGGCTGGTAGCTTTATTGCCCCCTTGAAACACTCTGCTTCGTTCAGGAGAAAACTATTTAATTAATTAGGCAAGTATCCTACAGAATACACAGTTTTTGTGAACTGGCTGACATCGCAGCGCACAGTTGAAAGCGAAGGAATTTTCCCAACTCTCGTTGTTTTAAAATTCCTTCAGAGGATTTTCTCCTACTTAAAGGAACTTTTAATCCTTTTAATTCTTTGATACTTTTCGGACTAATTCGCGAAAACTTTTTAGACAATGAGGTTGATTTCTTCGCGACTTTTCAACCACGTAAGCCGTCTTAAGAATGAAAGCGAAAAAGTGTTATTTCAAAGTAATTTCAATCAAGTGCGCATTCTTACGAAATCTGAAACTTAGTTTTCATGTTCTATTTCTTAAAACACTGATTAAACTGCTTAATTACGGTGAATAATTCATTCTTTCTTAGCTAAAGTATGGACCAATTAGAAACCTTTTTTCCAGAAGTTCTTTGTTGTGAAAAAAGTTTGATGCGATTTGAAAAGGATTTATCGATATCAGCTTTGTTTGAGAAAACTTTACTAGCATAAATTTTTCAGAGGTGTAAATACATTTAATTGAATACGTTCATGAGTTTTAAACTGATTCGCTACTTTTACATCTTTAAAACTATTGAAATGTTCTCATTTATTGATAATTATTCGAAATAACGACACAAATTTAAGGCATGAAATTCACTATTTTGTTGAAGAGATCGGAAAAAAGATTGAAACATTCCAAAATCCAAATGAAAAAGTAGACTGTCAAAATGCTTACAACAACAGAACAATTTTTTAATTTTGAATAGTTGAAAAGATTTATTTTTAATATTTAAGGGTTTAAATAAACAATGCAAAATTAATAAATAAGCGATAATTAATTTTGAAGAAAAACGGAACAGTAATCATTATTATAAAATTAATCGTTTCAAACTTAATCGGAATAAATATATAATAGATTTTAGTAAAAATAGCGCATTGTAAAGCTATCGTTATCCGTTAAATTCCAAAATAAACAATGGCAATTCAAATGTCACTACTTTTTATCACGTGATTACTTTTTGATTGAATACATTCGTACAGTAATAATTTCATTTTTGTATTAAACGCTCAAAAATGATTCACTTGACATCACTAGTGATACGAAATAAATAGTATTGAATTAACAAAAAAAAGTATCAGAAATTTGAAATTTCTTTGCGACTTTTAGCTTTGCGCTAACCAAAATAAATTCAAATTATAGACTTTTACAATTCATTTATTAAAAAATTTCAAGCGTAAAAAATGTATGTTGCTCAGAAATTGCTCTTACTACTTATTGTTGAATAGCAACAGTAAACAAAATATGATACGAATTTCAAACTGCTCCAATGAACATTTTTACATCAGTACTAAACTGAGCACTTGGCTTAGCTAATTAACGAAGCTACAAAATGTCATCAGAACTATTTTCGAGTGGTTTCGCCGTGACACCAAAAAATTCAGTCAGTCAGAGAAAAGAAAATGTTAAAAAAAAATGAAGGAATAGGCCTTAAACAGAAAGTTTAATGGAGTTTAAAAATAGGCAAAGCCATTGCCTGATAGGTAATCACTAAGACTTGCCTATAAAAATTAATTATCATATTTTCCAAGACAAAAATGGTATTTATATTATCTTAAGGTTCAGAAATTACCTTTTTATTTATGTAAATTCCATTTCCGTAGATTTATGTCATTTAAATTTAATTTTTTAATTTCAATTGGATACACAGTCTGTAACTATATATTTAAATGTTATGGTGAATTCAAACTCATCAATCAAAATATCCACGCGTATGCAACGTAATCAGTTCCGTTGAAGATTTTTACTTCTGCTTTTATTTCGTTTATATATACTTTAATGTTTACAGTAAACTAATTCAACTGGATTCATATTTTACAATTGTATTGAATAGCAAGGAGATTTTTTTTTAATATATTCCATACTGATCATTTAATAGCCTAAATAGTCAATAATCTGAGCGAACAAGCTAGTCTGTACAGGCGGCTATTTTAATAAAAAATACAAAATAAAATTCAGAATTTTTTTTAACATTCTCTCTCTATATGCTTAATGTTTTAAATCAGAATTTTATGTAACATTTTAGAAATTAAGGGATTTAGCAACCATTACAATAATTCCCCAACAAAAGAGAAATTATATATTTTAATGCTCAGAATGTTGATTATGAAGGAGTTAAATTTAATTATCTGCTTTGACTATAATATTAATTTCTTATTTAAAGATTTCATAATGATAAACAACATGTGTCTGAACATAAGAAAAAAAAATCATGACTGGAAACAAATTAGGCATTTCATTTGCCAAATAAAAATTCCTATGAAAGGTGATGAAGTGAATATGAACTTAGAAGCGAGAAAATTTCATTCCATCATGAAATATTCTTATTTAAGATCAGATTAAATAAATGTTTGCAAATTAAAATAAAATATCCAATATGGACGATTATAGAAATTTCATAGAGGAAATCTCCATTTGAACGACTCTTCGGAAATATGATAGTGAAGCTTATGATGTAGTGAATATTATAGCTTTAATTTTTTATTATGTTTTTTTGAAACAGCTACTTAATTAAACGAAAAATTTGTTTAATTATAATTTATATTTCCTGGATGCATAAGATCGAATTTTTTTCTATTTTGTTTGCGAATAAGAATTTTTAGATTTCCTTTAATTTTTCAGACATTATCAAAATTTGCTTATTAATTTAAAAAACTTTTGGTGCGGAATGAGACAAATAATGGCCCAGCATCACAATTTAAGAATATCTTTCGCAAACGAGACAAAACGAATAACGCCTCAAAATGTTTTTAAAACTTAATTCATCCCAGCAGGACGCAATGGTTGTATCCAAGTTTAGCTATTTTTATATATATTTTTTTAAATTATCAGCTTGCTACTTAAGGTATAATTTATAAATTATTTATTATTCTGAAATTGAAATTATTATTTTATATAAGAACATTTCAGAGTGTATAGAGAATAGAAAAAATGTAATATAAACATTTTGTTGCATGCTGCCCAAAAAACAAAAAAAATATTCAACCCAAAAACATTCAAATTTTGAGTGGCCCCCAGGAAATAAACAGTCATCGTGGGAACAGTTCAATAGGTTCAATAAAGGAATAGGGATTTATTTTTATGTTCAAAAGAGAAGAAACCATAGGAATGATAAGAAAACAATGCAGAATGGAATCTATAATAGGCCTGAGTGGTTTCCCAAAACTTTTTTTCACACTCTCTAATAAATGTGATATTCTCATCTCTCCGCAAATTCGTGGGCTTTGGTCCAATTAGAGAACTCCTTACACAGCAACTGCCATACAATAGTCACAAAAAATCAACCTTTGGCATGAATTTATCATTTTTATTGAATTTATCGTGTGGTACTTGGCGAGTTATTTTCACGATTAATCCCTGGCATGCGGTTAATAGTATCAGTAAAGTCGAATTTGCATCCCAACGGACTGAAACGAAATTTCACACTGAAATGTAACTGTATTCACAAAATAACATAGCAGAGTTGATATATTGTAGTCATTAAGTCTTAAGTCTTTCTTAACTAGTCTTTTTCAACTGATAGTGCAGATCTTTCAGACTCACTGGATTTAGCTCAAATTTGATAGGTATGTTACAGATAAATCGATGTACCGAATTTCATTCATCTAGCTGTCTTCATTTTGTAGTTATCTTGTTACTTATATTATAACTGAGAGGCAGATAAACGTTATGAATAAATTTTGCACAAAAATTAACAGAAATCTGCAAATTTATTGTAAAGACTATGTACCGAATTTCATCCGTCTAGCTCAAAGCGTTTTTGAGTGATATTGGTCGCAAACAGGCATGCATTTTCCAAAAATGTGTTTTTTGAACCCAGGGTAACCTAAAATGGACAGATTCTTCAAAATCTCTAGTTTGAATATTTCTATAATTGCAATAAGTTCTCTGTATTTCGTATACGAAAAAGTAAGAACGGAAAGCAGGAGTACTTCAAAAACTTTTTGAATTTTCGCCATTGATGGAATCTTCGGAGCGTGGTGTGCGCTGCTGCCATTTGAAAAGAAAATGAACGACTTATTAGCGGTCTCATGCTTGGTATCGATGTTGCCTGGATTCTTATTTTCGTCTCTGGGAGAAAAATCCTCGGAGAATCCGAATCTTGCCGATTGCGGTCAACTCACAATTATCTGTAGCTGCGGCATAAATAGATCTTAGGTTAAATAAGGCTCTGGGCAACAGTGCAAGCTGAAATGGCTCTCCGTCTTAGTCATGCTATTTTGTCACAATGCTATTTATTAGTGTGCTTCTAACTTTTGAAATGATTATGTCTCAATCATGATTTTTATTAGCATGCGGCCAACTTTTGAAATGACTTTATGCACAATCATGCGGTTTGTTTATAAGTGTGCAATCAACTTTTAACTCTCCGACGAAATGAAAGACACCTGCTTACACTATCCACTTGTAGCGGATAATGCAATTACCCTCAGAGATCCGTAACTCCGTCTGCTAATTGACTTCGTGAAAACCCTTCAAAACATTTCATCAACCCTGTGCTGCTTCCGAAGAATTCGGACAAGACTTTATTATTATATTTTGGATGTACAGACAAGTTTTCTTTAAAAAAACCCAAAGAAAATTAAGTTCAACTGGGTGTTTGATCGTATGAATATTACTTAGGTATCCTATTAACACAATTTTGCGATATAAAGGACTCGGATATCTGTGCATCGTTTGTAATGTGTGTACAGGTTTAAATTTAATGTATCAGGGTTTAAAATGAATGTCAAACTTTATTTTTATTCATTATAAGCCGAAAGTGTTTTTCTTCTCTTGTAAATAGTCTCACGAGGGCCACTTTGTAATTGAGGATTAGAAGCTTCCGGCAGGCTGGTTGGTTCTCGCCACCCTTGTGGGTATACAAAATGATGGGGGCCTGCCTCCTTCCATCGTTGACGGGAAGTACTTCCTTAGGGGAGGGTTGTACCGTGGCTGGTGATGTTTTTGCTGTGGTCCGGGCATTCAGATTTTTCCTCCTGCTTTCTAGCGGATTGGAGTAGCCAGTTTGCGTTTGTGGTTCTCTTGTAAATACGGTGCATGTGGAAAATTTAATGTACTTCAAAATTATAGCACTTCAATAAATTAGATTACTTTTAGAATCATTTTGAATTTTAGTTGGTGTGTTTGCATCTTTTGTTTTTAACTGTCTGAAATATGACTAACCTATTGCTAGGGAAATTTTAGTCATTTGGAGAAGAAATTCAGTCTTTTAAAATGGCGTTTTTAACGTTTCTACTGTTATTCTGTTAATCTAAATTAACTTTGTTTTACTAATTGATTGAATTGAAAATTATTTTATTACAACACCGCATAGTCATAGCACTAAAATGTTATCACTAAACACATGTTACAAATTACAACGTTAACACAAAACAAACGTTATTACTAAAACACCTTTAACACTACAAAATCGAGTCTATATTTCTAGCAGTTGCATTATAATTTTCAAACCCCTCTTCTTATAGTCATTTTTTTTTGTCATGAAACAAGATTAGATATAAACGACTTTATGCTTAATGAATTTCATAAAAAAACTTTCTTCTCTCTGATTTGATAAAACATTCGAATTTAAGAACTGTTTTTGAAATTTCTCGAATATTGTGTAAATTTGTATTCAAATCAAGTTTGCGTGAAGAAATTTGATTAGAAGAAATTTGTATCAAATAAAATATAATTTCAATTTCGCAATACGGATTATTTTTTTATTTTCATTGTATTTTTATAGTGATATATAATATTTATTTTAAAAAAACGCAATAATAAACGATGTTATTCTCAGTTGTGAAATTATAAAATGTGCGTGACTAAAACTTATTAAACCATTTTTTTCCACGGACTAATACATGATTTGATTCCTGTTTAGTGATCAGTGAATAGAAGTCCTCTTTACTTCTTATCTCAAAGATTTTTATGGAGGGGAAAATTTAGCAATTTATTCTTAATTTAAAAGAAAAAGCAGCGTTAAGTTAATCTAATGGCATTTAAAATGTATGTGTATGTTTTGGATCTAGAATTATCACATCACATATATCTCTTGGAGGATTGGAATGTGAAGCCTCGAAGCGTTTGCTTTAAAATTTTAATTAATTAAAAATTAAGCGAAATTTTTGCCTTTTGCCGCGATAACATCCGAAAACATCACGATAAAATCATGATTTTTATATCATCTTAAAATTCAGAGGGGGCTCCCAGCTCAGGTGTCGTCCTTGTCATCTGACCGCAGTTCAAAATGACGAGATCCGTCCCAAAATAGCCCTAGTTTTGCTTTACAATGAGACGTTAATATAACTAAACTAACCTTAAAATTCAGAAAATTAGTCCAATTCATTTATTCCAGTTTTTTAACGTAGTAAGGATATTTTATTTGATTCATCCGTACTTGCATTTGATATTTTGAACATGCTTCTTTAATAACAAATATGCATTCTCTAAGAAATGCTTTTTCAGAACATTAAATCATTTTATTTCAAGCTTTAAAAAGTTTTTGAAAAATAAACATAAAAAAATTTTTTGCTTATGTCTTTACATTAAAAATTTTAACACAGTGATCTTAAAATATTTCTAAACTACCAAAACATTAGCTAATGAAGGATATTTTAAATTTTTTCTAAAATATTGGCTATTTCTGATAAATACAAGTAATGATTCAGGTTACTTTTGAAATTCTATTCAGTAATTAACATGCTAGTTTAGTACAAAATGCTGAACCTCCAAAAAAGTATTTTAAAATCCTCAAATGTTGAATAAACTTTTGGTTTGATTTTCTTCTCTCATGCTCTTTAAGATTAATAATTTATATCATTGAATATTTAAGACAAAAATCATTTTGGAAACATATCTTTCACGTTTGGTTTGAAATTCCATAATATTTTTAATAGTATTTGGATAACATTACTACAATAAATGTGACAATAAATTTTGTAATATTTATAATATTAATTGTTTTATTAATTGGAATAGCCTTATCTTTTTTTTTCTGCTCGGGTTCGGGGTGCCCTCTGAGAAACGTTTTGCAAATTATTGAATATTAGGAGGATTACATCCCCTGTTCGAACCCCTCACGAACCCCAAACTCTTTTTGCGCACTCACTTTTAGTAATAAGAAATTTTTCATACTTGTATATATATGTAAAAGTGAGTTATACATATGAATGTTTGACAGCAAAAATGCACAATTCTAAAATGTTTAAATAACACAATTGAATATATTTCTTTTGGTTCACGTCAATCAACTTTGATGATAACATCTTATCACAAAAAAATATAGCATATCATTTTACAGTTACGATTCTGTTATAGATTCCCATGACGATGTTTTGTATTGGCATTTTTTAAAATTTCATTTAGCTCTCTTGTAACCAAAAATTTTAGTATTGCCATTTTCTAAATATCATCAATAGAAATCTGTGTCACTGTAAAAAGATGTTTGAGAAATAAATTAAGAGTATTACGAGTAGTTAGCCATGCTTCAAAGTGGGCTAAAATAATTGGCGATGAAACGATTGATTACATTAATTCTGAAACTGTCCATGCATAAAAACGCTTTACGCTATTTCATTCATTCTTATTAGATATGCTTATGAATGATTTATCAAAGCCTTCATTTTTTCCAACTTCTTGTTTTCGATTTATAATCGAAAAACTGCTCGCTTCATTTTCTTCATATTATCCAACTAAAATAACAACTTTTTTCCCGGAAAGGCAAGCATGTGAAAAATTCGAACTTGTGAGTTGTTGCCAAATGGTGATTAACAAATTCGGCCAGATTTTGCGTTCCACATAAGCGTTTTATATGTTTAGGCTGAAATAAGTATTATTTCAAAATGCCACTAGATATTCGATGCATTTCCCAAAGAAATTCCCCAAATCGATTGATTCACATCTTGCACTATGGAGACGGCCCCCTATCACTCATCCAAAGACGTACTCCCATAGCGTGGCCGGGTGTGAAGGCAGTGGGTGTCAGGTGCCCCTACGACAGCATGATGGATGAGGGGGCCTCTTCAATGGGTCCTTCTTCCATCACCCTGAGTCGCTCACCCATGACTGGCCAAAGCACTTCCTCGGACTGTCAAAACATACACTGCCCCCAAATCCCCTAGACTTTTTTCTTCTCCCTTTCTAGCCTATTTATTTATTATTTTTTTCCTCCTTACCCCTATCCTGTGCATTCTCACTCAGAGCCAACTATCTCATCCTCGAGTTGTGAAGGGATGGAGGAAGGGAAAAAAATCGCGCCTTTCCCCCCTCCCATCTCGAGGAAGCTCTGGATTATCGTAGTTTTCACTTGCACATGAGCGTCTCCTTTCCCGTGCGCTCCTCTTCCCAGTGGTCAGTCATCTTTACTTTCGAATCTACTTCGGTCAGCTGAAGAGAATATTTTGTGGGTAAACGGACAGTTGGGAAAAAAGAGTTGTTTGTTTTAAGCGGCTGGAGAAGGTCGCAGAGTTTATAGGGGAAATAAGAGTTTCATTTCAAAGCACTAAAAAAAAAAACATCCTTTTTTTTCTTTATCTAACACTTATCTATCCCAAAATCAGGATTTTAAGCAAAGATTTTAAATTTTTTGCAGATAATGAAATATGCATTCTTTTCAAAACTGTTAATGTAATGAAGTTATTTATTAAACTGACATGTCGAATTTTTGACTTATTTCAAAAATATGTATAAAGGGAAATCAGGGCTCTTCCTTTTTGACAGCACGAAAAACAAAAGTCGGAAAAATCAAATCATTATAATTATATCTCAATTTAAATGAATGTCCCCAAGTTCTAAAAGGTGGTTAACAGTATCCGAAGATCGGATTTGTATTTTAGATCCGTTTTTCGCTTTCGATTAAAACCAAAATGTGACACTAAACTACAGTTGTAATCAGAAAATCCCATATCAACTCTGATATATTTAAGTCTTTGCGGTTTTGAGTTATTACATTACAGGTTTCTGAAAGTACAGACCGACAGACTTTCAACCCTTTGTTGATTTTGGCTCAAAATTTGATAGGTGTCTACACCATAGCTGTTCAAATCTGTGCACCTAATTATATATCTTCGTTCCCTAATTATCGTGTTAGCTTATATTCGAACATCCGGACAGACATACTTCTTCTTAACTGATTTTGCCCATATAGCATGTACCAAATTTCATCCATTTAGCTCAAAGCGTTTTTAAACTAAACTTTGTCACAGACAGACAGACAATGCTAAGAGTGGATATTCGTCAAATGAGCGAGTCCGAATTTTTTATTGATTACAAAACTTTCTCTGTTCTTCATATACGAAAAAATAATGCGACAAAATTTCATGAAATTTCGTAATCGCCTCATACTTACATATAACATTTGTTAGTATTCGAGCATGAGGTGCTTTATCAATGGAATTCTGATGAGCAAATATCCCCTTTAAACCAAAGCCGAATGGATTTGTGTTTTATAAAATTCCTAAATGTTTATAACTGATTTCCAGCTACAATCATCGAAACGTTAGGAGCAACCATTAAAACAGAATGTGGCCAAGTACTAAAAATTATTTGGAATTCCATCGGTTTACGTAATCAGTGATTTAATACTAACTACAAAATTTGAAACAAACCAAACTAAATTTTTAAAAATCCAAATATCTATTTATTAATTTCAGACTTAAAATGTTGATATGTGTTAAATAATTTTTATTTTATAATTATTCAATATTTATTTAATTGAAATGACATCATTATTTTTCGTTGTTTGAGACATTTTGTTTTCTCAAATGATTCATATAAGCCTTGATTTCATTAATCAAGTACAGAATTTTCATTTATAAAAAAAAAATTGAACCATTAAACATTAATATAATAATGGTATTTTTCAAAATCGCCCATCTGTTTAAATAATAAATATATTTTCAAAAATCGAAAGATTTCATATTCAAACATAGTTTCATATAACATTTCAACAGTTCGACTAAATATTTGTTAGAAGGTGTTTTTCCAAGTTACCCGAGTCATATTAAACAAGAGGGACTAATGACTACAAACAAATTTATTTACTTTCAAAAGTTTTCCAGAGATTATCAAACTTTCAAAGTTAATATTCTGTTTGTTTCATGGGAGAATGCTTTTTCAGTTAACATGTGTTTATGCAAATTAAGAATAAATTTATTTAAATTTTGTTTAAAATTATTAAAATTCCGTTCGGTAAATCAAGCATGCTTATGAAAACAACAAAACACACAAAATTAAAAAAGCGGCATTCTTTGTATTCTATATAATGTAATTAAATTGCGCTCTTTGGTATAGATGAATGCTGTTTATTAAGTAATGAAAAGTCAACATCTGATCAAGAAATATTTTCTGGAAGTTTATTTGCCTTGAGTTCTGCGCTTTGCTTTCTAAAAACAAAAAATAAAAACAGTTCCTCATTTGTTTTGAAAATGCTTATGGTTGTACTTTAATTTTATTATTATTTGCTTCTCTTCCAAAATATCCGACTATTCTAAAACAATTTTATACGCGGTTTCAATAATGTATGTATATCGGAAAATTATTGAACCAATAGCTTAATACCAGAAGCACGTGTGTCTGTCCTTATATTTGCATATCTTTTACAAAAACTCCAAAACAGCACAGCAGCTACAGAAAATTTGCGCAGATCATTCGGGGATCCATTTTCAAGTAATAATTCTATTCTAAAATTTCAGAAGTAATTATTTCTAAAAGTATTTAACAAAGGTGAAGAAAAGATCATGCATAATTTTGAAATAAAATGATTATTTAAATGAAATTAAAATGATGTGGCGAATATTTATATTACCTTCAAATTATCGTACCAGCATTTATTTATAAATGTATACATTTAATTTTAAATTTTGATTTATATGAAGATTTTAAGACATTAAGAAGTTGAAATTAGTTACACTTTCTTTCATTAAAATTATTCAGATAAAAAGATGTCATAAGATATCTTAGTAAAATAGATTATATTTAGTGCGGAATTCTTGAAAATAAAAAAAATAAAAAAACTACGCATATAATTTGAAATGATACAGTGTATGAAATAAACTAGTGATTATATTTGATCAGCCCTAGGTTTAGTGGTAATTATGAATATTCGCTAGTATTTCCACATAATCATCGGATTAATCAAGTTCATCGTAACATACACATTTATTTTAATAATAATTGTAGCAAGCAGGCCAACATTTATGATTACATATATATAAAACTATTATAATTTTTATTTTTCAAATTCAAAAAATTGTGTGAATACATTTTGAAAACTTTTATTTCTCCTTGGTCCGAAGACAAAGTGCATGCTTTCGTGACACTAATGCAATTCAGGAGGGTGGTTCATCTTTATCCCACTTTGGTAGGGGAGTCGAACACCTCTGCTTTTCTTCTCCGAACACGAACCAAAGCAACTTCCTGGGGTTTCCTTCGCTCTCCAGGCCGAAATAAAATACCATAAATTTATTGCTCAGCAGACAGAGCCTAGTGGACTGGTTGTAAAACTCGCTGGATACTTTCTCGGGGTTTAGTCTGGGCCAAAAAATCAGAGGAAATTTTCTTCGAGGAATTTTCTTAGCCTTGGACTTTATTGCATATGAGTGTATGGTCATCTTCTGTCCCTCCCCTCATGGGGGCAGCACTTCATCCTCTTGCTTTTCATAACTCGCCACCTTCCTTCTGCTGCGATTTTATTTTTCGTTGGCAGCAGCTCCATCTGTTGGACATCAACAGATTTTCCGCGGCTCTCGGCTCGTTAACATAAGAAATTGCTTCCAGGGCTTGTGAACGGGAGCAATCTTCAGCCGGGTCCCAGGCCGTCATCAGGCAAATCAGGTGACTGCACTGACCTCGATTGAAGACTATCTTTGCATTTTAGAGGGGGACGTATATAAATGGTAGAAGGAGAACAATATAAAAAATGATGCTTTCACCGAACTTTGTCAGATTTTACTGAAATTTGCACATAAAATAATTCATGTAAATAGCTTGCGCTGGCTTAAGTGTTCATATCACAAACCTGTTCTCAAAATGGCTTTTGAAATTCCTCAGATATATATTTCAAATTATACGCAGAAGAAAGCGTATTATGAAATGAATTAATTTGAGAATGGATTTATTTAGATTTATAAAAGTGGCATCTACACATTAAATGTGGGTTCTCTACTCGGATAGACCTTAACATTGCTAGACCACCTTAGCATAACAATCCCATATAACACATTAAGGAAATATGAGGAAGACGTCAATTAGAAACCTCAATATACTCATTTTCATATATGTAAATGCCATTTTTAAAATGGCACTATATTTGTTAAATGCATATGATGTTCTATTGTATTGTATTATATATAAGTTAAGAGAATGATAGATGAATAGATTCTATTAATCATTTATGTGAGTATTTCAGATAGGGTAATATTTTATGTATATATGCTAAAATATAAATACATTGTGGATTCCATTAATTACTTTTTAAAATTATTTAATTAAGATTATGAAATTTGTTTTGTATATATGTTAAATTATAAATACATCAGATCCCTTTAAAACTCTTTGAAACTAAATATATTATTTTTAAAAAATTAAAAATGTATACTTTTTAATAATTTCAAAACATTCGAGGCAACTCATTTTTTTTTCATTGTTTGTCCTTATAAATTTATTTGGAACAGAACTAAGTATTATTTCATAATTCCAATTTAAAAATTTATTTCTCTATAAATATTTCTATGCACTTGTTTTCTCAAGATTTTTGAGTTGTGCCGAACTAAAGTGGACTTTTAACTATCCAAAAGAATTCGAGGCATAAAATGCATTCTCTTAATATTAGTTTTCTCTTAATATTTAACCGAAATCAATTTTATTAAATTCCGTCAATAATGAAGAAACCTGAAATATTTCAAAGATATTTAAATATAATTAATATTTAGTTTTGAGAAAAGTAATTTAAAATGTATTTTTTCTATAGATCCTGCAATTATTTTTTTAAACATTTCATAATGCTGTTGTAATTGAATGAATACAAACATATATTTTGGGGATAAAATAAAAAGAAAAATTAATACTTTCGTCCATTTTGCTTATTTTAAAGTCCACTGACACCGTAATACTTTTAAAACAATGATTAATTTCGCTACTATTTTAACTTTCAATTTAATAAAAAAAACATCAGAATATGCGTATTAAAAATGATAATTCATTTAAATTATACAACCTACTGTGGCTTTTTACTTTAGATATTGCACTTTGAAAGCATATTTTGATTTAGAAGAAATTTTCGCAGTTTGAAACATTCCAATTCTATAATCTTAGAAAAATGCTGCATTAAACAAATTCTTTATTTTGCAGTTATAAAAAATAATGAATTAAATAATGTCTTTTTCCGAATTTTGCTGATAATTTAAAGTTCCAATTTCGTTCAATTTCAAACATTCGGCATATTTTTCATTTTATTATTATTGCTCTTCAAGAATATTAATCATACTGAAAATTCTTCTTAATTGGAACATTGCGTAGTGTTATAAAAAAATTGTGAATTTATATTTATTATTTTAAAATATGTTAAAATTTCTTAGAATATTGTATTTATTTATCATATTTGGATAAATCGTTGAAACACATTTTTCTAAACTTTGAAGAGAGATGAATTTTGTTTAAAACTATTATCGCTTTTTCAGATGATGGCAATAAGAAAATTGAAATTTTTAATTAAATTTAGAATTTTTGTGTTTTACTTCTTCATCCTTTTAAGAGACGAGTTTAAAGTAACAAAAAAAAATATATCGTTCCTACTTCAATGCAGCAAAAAAAGAAAAAAAAACGTTTGTGTTGCTTTCTCAATATTTTTCAAATTTCTTGTGATAACTGCGTTATAAAATTAAGATAATATAAATTTTCTTTAATATTTAATTTGGACGGAAAGAAAATTATACAAGAAGAGATATCTAAAAATAAAAGACTGCCTACTTCTTTTCCTTCTTGCAATGAATCAAGTTTTCGGACTTATGATGCCATGTGTAGTCTCGAGAGAAGAAAAAAAAGCAGACCCACTCAGTCTTATTTTGCTATTGGTTACCATATCTGGGAAATAAAACTATCAATTTAAACGCTATAATGAACATTAAAGTTAAGATGATGTGTCTGAAACATTCATGTTATTAAAAATTTTAAAATTTCCTTCGGGAATACCGTTTGTTGATGTCATGGATATATTCCTCATTACCCGGAATACAAATTCTGATTGATATACTATGTCTAGGTGAAGAGATATTTGACATTTTCTGTTAAAAAGTAGTTTCTATATTTAGATGGGTAATATTCAGGCACTCTCAAGACATCGGATATTGTATTTTGATTTTTGTGGCATAATTAGTTATTTTCACAAAAGCATTGGAATTTCTGTCTAAATGGCACATGAATCTGAATCCTCATTAAACTCAAAATGGAAAATATTACTGTATGACCGAAAGAAACAAAATTAAGTAAATCTTATATATTTTTTTTAAAAGATATGTTATTGGCGTATATTATTCTCATCGTCATTGCTTCTTACTCATAAATATCTGAAATGCTACGCCACTTCATTTTAAGTGCATATGAAAAAAAGTAGTGCATTTCTTTTAATGATAAACGTAACTTATTTTTCTTTCACGCTTCAAAGCAAGTTAGTGTTTTATCCGAATATTTTTTTATTTTGTTTTGGAAGATATTATTCATTATGTGAAAGCATGTACTCAACATATAGGCATGTTACAAATGTGGAACGCAAATCTCAGAACATCACTCTAAAAGTTTATTCACTTATTTTACATTTTATTTCTTTAATTTCTATTATTACTTTATTTGCATGACTTTAACTTCTTTTAATATAGCATTTTTAAAGTATTTAATCTGTTGATTCAATGAATATTTTCCTGATTCAAATATCAATAGGAATTTGAAAGCAGGTATAATTAATATACAGGGTGTTGCCGAATTCGACCGACACATTCAAAGGAGTGATAGTAGGCATCAAGAGGATAAAGAATCACTATACAACATGTGGTCTCATTTTTTTTTTTCCAGTTTTTAACAGTTCTCAGACTCCCTATATTTTTGCGATTTTCCCCCCTTCTAAACGTTGTTTCGGACCCCATGTTGTATGGTGATTCTTTATCCTCTTGATGCATATTTTCACCCTTCTGAATGTGTCGGTCAAATTCGGCAACATCCTGTTTATATATTATTTAATTATCAGAATAATTACTACGTGGGATATCTTTGAAAAGTAACCGGCTTAAAGATCGAATATTTTTATCAAATTTCTAACTTTTGATTAAATATATAAAATGAATTAGCATAAAAATTATAGAGTTTACCGGAGAAATAAATGGAATAAAATTAATAAATAAAGAATGAAAACCATAAAAATACATCTAAATGCAGTTTACTAGAAAAAAATATAATTATAAAAGTTTTAGAATAGATATAAGTTTAATTTTTACACCCGTTAATAAAGGTTTAAAATTATTTTCAAAAGTTGTAAGAACAGCAGTTTAAATCATAAGTGAATTATTTGAGAAGTCACAACTGTTCATTTAATTGAAGTCACATAACAACATTTAATAAAGTTATGTAATCTCTTGTTTTCACTATAAGTAACAAGTTTTTGAAAAATTACAACTTGCACAAAATTTCAAATGAAATTCTTTTTTATTATTTAGTATTACAAAATTTTTGCTTATTTTAAAAGAAATTCTGATAGAACTTCAAAGAAGTTTATTTTGTTATTTATTATTATTTTTTCTTATTGTTTTTCAACGAAATTCATTTATCTTATTCCTTGTATCAGCTCTTCATTATTGAGGTAGATTGAAGTTTATTGTTTTCAAATTTTGCTTGAACCTCTTCAAACCCTCACTTAAATACCAAATAAAAATGAGTGTTTTTATAATGATAAAAATAGTATTACTCTAAATTGGTAATAATTACTTCACGAATCAATAAAAATTTTTGAAATTGTTCATTTTCGTATAAATATATATATATAATATACAACAATGAACAATTTCAAAACATTTTATAAAATATATGGAGTAAATATCAATTTTGCATCCTAAAACGGGGCTGTAATATAATAAAGTTTTGATCACGAAATTAATTCCGCTTATGATTATCTACAATGTTACACTAATAATATTGAGATATTTTAACATTATGAAATTTAAAAAATCCTATAATGCAAAAAAATCTTGACCACATAAAACAAACAATAAATATCAAATAAGTATAAATGAGCCTTCTCTTGTTGCAAAATATGAAATCGTTATGCATAAATCATAAGCAGAAATAATTTGGCCAGGAAATTTGTAAAATTATCCAACAAAATATTTATTAGGAAATAAAATACCCATTTTTCATTTCAGTTTCTTAAATTCTGTAAATGACCTTCTAGGAACCAATGAATAAAAATCCAACTTTTTTATGTTAAGATATTTTTGAGGGAAATATTTATTGAAATATTAGAAAAGTATGGCCGACTCTTAAGAATGTTTATAAAAAAATCAACAAAAATATGAATCTCTGAAACAATTTATGCCATAAATCAAATATTTTGTCGTTACTCAGGACTGGAAAAAATTAAAATGGCCTCCAGATGAGACGGGCATTAATCTGGTCACTTGGAAGTGACAGACTTTGAATGAGTTACCACTGATGTGTAATTATTTCTACTATCTGTTTATTGATTTGTTGCTTGTACATGCGATAATTGCTACAGAAATTGACAGCCTCCGAAGATGTATGACCCTTAATTATTCCAGTAATAACTTCGAAAACTGGACAGCCTGCCCAACTTGGAACCAGTAAATTATACTTCTGATTAGAAATTATATGGCATTATATTTTAAATATGCTAATTATAAAAATATCAATCTATTTTAGATTATTCAAATATGACACACAAAAACACTTCAGTGGTAGGATAATACAGTGGATAGCGTAAATTAAATCTTTTATTTTGAAGTTCTCGGATAATTTTAATTAAAGTAAACAAGATTATCATTGAAATTTAGCTTTATCTACGACCGTCGTCTTTTTGAGATTTGGATTCATGGAAAATACATAACATCCGGAATCCTTTAGCATGTAAAATCTGCAGGAAATCATACATCCTCTCTTTGGTGAGATATGGAGGTATGGAAATGGAAAGCCGGTTCAGATATTGTGGAAGTCAACCAATTATAATTCAAAACAACTAGGTTAGCCTGCAAAATATGCCTGTTGTTTCTCAAAACATAGTACGTTCATCTAGTTGAAAATACCCCTCTCAAGACAATATTATAATTAATTTCTTATGTTTGACAATTAAGGTAACTTAATCTTCACAAAAAAAAAAAAAAAAAAAAAAAACTCACCAGCTTTTAGTTTGTTTAGAGCGAGTTGGTTTTATATAAGAGACTACAGCATGTTGATTTTTAAATCTTAAGTATTCTCAAATGATGGACATGACATTGAACCAGTGCTATTATATAAATGTCAAGATTTTGTCTCGTCTTGTCTCAAAACTTTTAAAGAGTGATTATTGTGATAGTATTCAGATTCTTTTTCAATGTTCTTCTTCTTTTTCTGTGGTTTCTGTTTGAGTTTCTATATTGCTCATTGCATTTTGTAGTTAAAATCATCAACGTACTTTATAATGAGTTCTTGTTTATAAAAGGTTGTATTTTTGAAAGTCATTTACTTCTCAAAACAGTATATAATACACTATGTGTGTGGCATTAAGGACATATCATCCTACTGGCTATACTACTGCAGTCACATGTGCAATGGGAACGATAAGATAATAAATAAAGGCATAAAAATAATACAAGTACTTTAAAAGAAATAGATACCTATAATGCGAATGGGATTTTACTGCCAATAAAAGATTATAAACAAGCGGATGTGGTCTATCCAAAACATTCTCGAATGCTCTCTGGACTGTGGTGGTTTGTTAGTATGGTCTCGGAATTCCACCGAAGAACCGTCGTGTAAGTGGGTCTGGTGCACGTTAAATCCGTCGGGGTCAAACGTACTTCTGCCGGTGTGGAAGTTTGGAGAGGGGTTGCCAGCTCATATGTCGTTCTCGTCATCTGACCACGGTTCAAAATGACGAGGTCCGTCCCAAAATAACCCGAGTGTTGCGTTAAAACGGGACTCTAATGTAACTAAACTAAACTCGTATTCTCTCTAACAAAACTGTTATCCCAAAGAACACCTTGCATGGCGTGCAATAGCTACAAAATATTAACTTTTGACGTGAACTTAACATTTTTACTGAATCTATCATATGGCGAGTTTTTTGGACATTACATATCGGCATGCTGTTAATTATATTCAAAAATCGAAATTGTGTTCGAGACACAATTTTCCCAACCGAATGAATTAGAAATTTGACACAGTACTACAACTGTAATCACAAAATAACATACCGAATCTGACATATTTAAGTCGATGCTTTTTTGAGTTATCGGATTTACATATCTGAAGGTACAGACCGACAGACGTTCAATCCTTTCTGGATTTGGTGCAAAATTTTATAGTGTCTACGCTATAGATGTTAAATGTGTGTGCCGAATTTTACCCATCTAGCTTTCTTCGTTTTGTAGTTATCGTGGTAACTTATATTTGAACGGACGGATTTCTCTAATTAGATTTTGCTCAAAGTTTTACAGAAATCTATAAATATGATTCAAAGACCGTATGCCAAATTTCATCCATCTAGCTCAAAGCGTTTTTGAGTTACCTAGAATACTTTCTCAATGCTTCTTATAGAAGAAGAAAAAACCTATGAAAAGAGCAATCCATTGATTGATCTATGAATCATTGATCATTCTCCAAATTGTTCATAGATATGCGGGGATGGACTTTTATGTACCTAACTTTGTCCATGACAAAACAAAGAATAATGATAATTAAGGGCATAAATTAGTAACACAAAACAATAAACACTGGCTTTGTGTTAGTCATTTTTTCAACACACAACTGTATAGTTGATTTAACTAGCCAATGCAGCCACTAGGAAATATTTTGTCAAAGGGGCGAAAATTTTCCAAATAAATTAAATATATATAATTACAAATAAAAATTTGAATAAATATTATATTTGAAATTTTGAACAAATTTAATCCCACTGGCCATTAAAATGCTTGTTAAATACTCCTTATTTTACTGCTCAGTCTCGGGTTCGAAAACCCTCCGTGCTTTTGCGCATGCGTAAAAATGCGTTTATTTTGTCAAAAAAGGAGTGAGAGAAGAAATGAAAAGAGGAGATTTTTTACATCAGCAATAGGATGAACTGATATTATTCGTGAAATGAAGAGGAGTAGCAATAACTCGTATTTCTCCATGTAAGCCTTTAGCGAAGTACCATAGTCGAAAAGTGTTCTATTCTTGGGATACTGAGGCGAACTATCGCCCTAAATTAAAATGAAAAGCCTTAATAAGAAAGGGAAAAGAGCTTTAATTGTTGAAATAAGCTGATATTCTTGTCTGACTCAGCAGACTATATGTTTTATATTTTTCCTTATTTTTTAAAATCTTCAATGCAATCTTTTTTCTGAAAATTCCGTTATTTGAATTTTAAGACTATCAGAAATGATACGGTGATGTTTGAAGAACTATAAAAGAAATTAATTCTCAATGCATTGAATTATTTTTAAAATTACTTGGTACTTCCTAATAAGAAAGAAGAAATTTCGACTCGTATCATGATAACCAAATTGAAAAAAAAAGTCTCAAAATTAAAGCTGAAGAGAATGGATATGCTATATAAAAATAAAAAAGTAATAAGTAGATTCTTAGAAATTCAGATTAGTAAATTTTGCTTTTAAATAAAAAAATTTTTTTTAGAATTCTACATTATTCTAAAATGTGTACAATAATGATAGTTTTTATAAAAGAGAATCTACATATTGAATCTTGCTATTTTTAGAAATCAAATAGCTACTATCCTTTAATTCAACAAATTCATTTTCTGATTGTAAAAAGTGTCGATAACAGTAAGTTAATATTAGTCCTGAGAGGGAGAGAAAAAAAAAACAAATAAATCAGCTGGAAAATGTCAACGATAAAAGGGTGTGAATTGCCATTTCAGAAGCAAAGTGAAAGAAGCTCACTACATTTCTAAGAATAGAAGAAAAAAAATGATTCTTCATTCATTTCAATAATGAATTTAGAAAAACAGAATATCAAATTCAAATGTTTCTATAAAAAATTAGATTTATTACTCTTATTTTTAAAGCTTTATTCCCCCTCCCTTTTTTTTTTTTTTTTTGTTGAAATGGAAATAAAAGTCGGCATTTTTTTTTTAAATTTAAACCTATTACTAGAATACATTTCAAGGAAATCGTTAAAATATTATACTCTACATATTTTTTTTCATCAAGTGTACTGAATATTAATATTTTCTAAATAGGTTCCAATCACACTTTTTTAACTGTTTTGTTTTCTTACATGTCTATTATTAGTCTACTTTTATTGTGATGTTATTTTTTAATATTACATGGTCTTTTTATTTCTTACTTAAATTTCTTTAACCCTTTAAAGGGCCTTTTTTTTCTAGTCATATTATGTTAAAATATTTTTAGGCTTGGGATTAGAATAAGAAAAGGGATTCATTTAGATTATTAGATAAATTTAATTTGAATAATTAATTTGGTTAATAATTAACAAATCAAAACACGTCATTTTGCCTGAGTTAAAGAACTGAAACATCTAAGTTTCTGATTTACTAAAAAATTTGTCAGAACTTTAGCCAACCTATATTATTTCATACAAAGATTGATAAATTTGGTGGAAAGCATACTTCCTACGGCCTTAGAAAGAAATAAATGGCTATGACGCCATACTTCACGACATGATCTGAATTATTTTCTTTTGAATAGCCTTTTCCAATAAATTTTCATTTAAAGAAAAGGAAGCATATGTAAACAAAGAACATTGCTTAAATCTTTAAGTGAGAATTCAAGTAGGATTTTCTTTTCTTCTCTCTTTTTTTTATTTTAAATTTAAAGGAAAAGATTGAACTTTTGGATTCATCGATTTTGAGATTTACAATCAACAGAATCTTCAAAAAATGTCTTTATTATATTCTAGATGTGAAACACATTTTTCTAATCCATGTTAATCCGATTCCTATTTTAAATATTTCTTTGATATTTAATTTTCTTTTATTTAATATTATCGGTTTTATGCACTCAAAAAATTTATAAATGGAAAGTGTTATAATTGAAAAACAAATTCGTAATGAATCTTTAAGTTTTAGTCTCCTTTAAAGCTGTAGATATTTCTGAATTTATTTCCATCTAAACATATACATGTGAACATGATTATTAAAAAAGAACAGAAAAAGATAGGTTTAGGTTAGTTATAGGTTAGTTACATTAACGCCCCGTTTTAAGCAACACTAGGGCTATTTTGGGACGGACCTCGTCATTTTGAACCGCGGTCAGATGACGAGGACGACACCTGAGCTGGCACCCCCCTCTCCACACCACGCCACACCAGCGGGAGGACGTTTGGCCCTGACGGATTTAACGTGCAACAGACCCCCTTACACGACGGTTCTTCGGTGGAATCGGGTCTCGAACCTGCAGACCTATGGTTCACGAGCCGAAACCTTACCACCAGGCCACCGGGGCCCCCAGAAAAAAGATAGGATGGTAAATTTTGATATGCAGCCATTAAATTGAATGTCCGGATCTGATTACAAATTCTAAGCCTAAGCTTGTCTCTCACTCGGAATATGTGTATCTTAACCCGAAAGTTTGGAAAAATACTGAGATTTAAAAGAATGAATAATGTCATTCAGCCTTTTATACTAAACTGTAAATTTATATTCAATTTTAAACCGAATCAATCGAAGTCAGAACTAATTGCGAATGATAAATATAAAGGGCATGTAAGAGACGTCGGCTTTCATATTTTGTTTGATTTAGTAATGAATGATACATTGTTAGATATAATGTCTGTAAAATTCAATCTCGAATTTCAATAAGTTTTTCGTTGGCTGATTAGGCTAAAACCCTGCATAGTATAAAACAGGTGCCTAGCATAACTTATATTCAGTAGTCCCATGAAACGGCTACTAAGGTGCAATTCCCGTTTGCTAATCGAAAATTCTACTATCCAACAGTATTCGTCTAAACGAAGATAAGAAAATCGCTTTTGTTTACTATCAGAAGAAAATGTATATGATTTTAGTGGTATGTTAATGAAAAGAGAAAAGCAGTTTCTTGGAAAATAGAAAATAAAGTTATATTACCGATGTTTGAAATTTAATAATATGAAATTTTTGCTTTTTTACTTTCTAATTTATAAAGAATAGAGAAAATATTAATAATTAATAATAATAATAGTCCAAAAATTGATAATAATAATAATTGTAATAGTCGAAAATTTCGAATGTTGATTTCTGTAAAATTTTGAACAAAATCTGCTCAGAGGAAGTCAAATCTGTCCGACTCCTTAAATATAAGTGAACCCGAACGAAAAGAGACAGAGAGATAAAACTCAATATACATATTAAATGACCTGCCAAATCCAACAAGGGACTGGCCGCCTGCCTGTTTGCATTTTCAGAAGCAAGTGAACGCATTCGCTCAAAAACACAAACACTTAAATGTATCAAATTTGGAATGGGATTTTGTGACCACAACTGCCATTCTTTGACAAATTTTAGTTTCAATCGGTTCGGGACAAAACGCGTCTAAAACACAATTTCACTTTAATTCAGAGTAAACGAGAAAGCCTTGGAGGGACTCTTCCCGTTGATTTATAAAAAACAATTTTGATTACCATTCTTTGTCAATAGCGTTCGGATCTGTGCGTTTTTCTCTCTCGTGTAAGGAACTAATGGTGATTGTGTATCTGTGAAAAAAGATGCAAATGAAACTCGCTAGCAGATAAAATCTATGTACAATTTTTATGTCCTAATGGAAAATTTATTTCCAATTTCAAACAAAGTCAATTCGACTCGAAGTCTACCCAGTATTCAGCCAGTCTTCCTATGAACGTAATCATTCTCAAACTCAGACAGCCAGATGTGTGCAATTTAGAAAATTACATTATCACAAAATGAATAGACCTATTTAAAGTTTGTGCCAAATACGCCAACAGGCTTATTGTCTCGATATCTGTGTACGTGCAATCAGTACGTGTGAATGCAGTCATTCAACCACTTGGAAAGGTCTTCCCAAACCCTTATCACCTACACTCTAATTAATTAATTAAATTTTTTTATTCTTTTTGACACGTTTTTTTTTCTCAACCGACTAAATCCAAAGTTTGATACAAAATTACAATCGTGGTCACTAAATCAATACCGAATTTCATGTATTTAAGCCATTTCATTTTTGAGTTATGGCGTTTCCTTGCTTCTGAAAGTGCATTTAGACACACATTCAAGCCCTTATTGAATCTGAATCAACATTTGATAAATGTCAACAAAATCTGATAAATGTAATAATATAGATGTTAAATCTGTGTTCCGAATTTCATTCATCTAGCTCTCTTCGTTTTGTAATTATTATTTTAACCTATATTCAAGCAGCCGAACAGACAGACTTCTGAGTTTCTCTGAAGGGATTTTTGCTCAAAATTTCAGGAATTTTACATAATCTGTCTAAAGACCGCATACAAATTTTATCCATCTAGCTCAAAAGGGTTTTGATTTATTTTTGTAAAGGACGGTCAGGCAGACATAATGCCAAAAATTGTGCTTTTCGGGCAAAAAGAGATCTAAAATGTGGATTTCCTTTAAAATTTAAAGTTCCAGTTTTTTGATGATTACAATATTTTCTCTATTCTTCATATCCATGAAAGTACAGTGAAACACTAAAAGCTCACAATTTTCGAATCGCACAATATTCGAGTACGTCACCCACATATTCGAATGCGTCATAACTGCGATGAATAATGCAACGTGATATTTTCAAACGGATGCTCGTATTAATTGATTAAAATAGCATTTTAGTAAAATATTTGGACCAAATTAGGATGTTATGAAATAAATGAATATTCTCGAACTATTTTAAGTCCAGTTAGATAATTGCATTGCGAGATCGAAGTATTTGCCATTGTCACTTGTTTCTGGACTTGCGATTAAACCATTCGTGCGTTTGCAGCCCATTAACTACATTATATTGTATTGGCGACATATATATATATATATTTAATTTTGCCACTTTTTTCTTTACTTTTGACAGTAAAGAAGTGGCCATTTAGCCAGTTGGCAATCTTTCGGTATATAATGTAACACAAAATTTTTAACTTCCAAAATTTACAACCAGGGGCACTGCGATCCATCTTAAATGGTTGCTCAATGCCACTTAAACACAATCGCGTATAAGAAAAATAAATATTCCTTTCACAACTTTAGCATTTGGCATCCCACTTTCATTTCTCTGTGCTAAACACAGATATCTACTATGTGTATGTTACCGTTATTATGAGGAATCCTGTGATTATCTATAATTATTTGTGATTATTCATAATTCCAATTAAACTTATTGAGGATTATAAATAATCACAAAGGGTGACAATTAATATAATATATACATACTCACAAGTTCATGATATTTATTGTCACATGCATTTCAATACCGAATTTATGAGATAAGAATGGAGAGCTATTTTTTATCGCGTTTTTCTGTGTAAAGCCATAAACGGATCAAGCGTCGCTCTGCGTGGGTAGCGAAGTCAGTCCTTTCTCACGGCTAAAATAATTGCCACTCTCAAACCAGCTGACAAACATTCCCTCACATACTGAAAAACTCCCAATAAAGGAAAACTAAAATGACTCGCTTCTTAGAGTGTGTGAAAGCTGGAGCATCCAGGAAGAAAAAGAATAAATAAATGAAAGGGTGAAGAGGGGGACATAAAAGAAGGCCTCCACTAAAATTGCAGGAATGGAGCCTAACAAATCCTTGTTGTGTGTTTGAAGGGCCGTCTCCCCGTATTGATCCCTTTCCCATCCTAATCAGTTCTCTTTCGCTACATGCACGACACAAGCCCAGAGGAAAAATTTGCCCCACGTAAAATTAACGGAAAGTCACGTCTTCCTGTTTCCATCCATCCCTACGGCGCATGCGCAACAACAGCAGGCCTTCACAACCCTTCCCTTTTATTTTCCAGTTTGGCTGCACTATATATGTTTCTTTTTTTTTCTTCCTACCCATGGCTTTATTTTTCTTGCGAGGATTTTTCGCCGAAACGCGCTGGGACCTTCCTGCTAGCAGGGCCCAAAACTCTGCCAGATTAATGTCCAATCAGGAAGATAGATGGTGCTGGATAAAGGAACCACTGCACCAAGAATCTGTCTCGCTGACGAAAAGATGCTCCTTCTTTTTCTTCTGAGAGAAATCCTGGGGATCTTGTACCGCGGGGTGGTGGGAGAGAAGTTCTGCCGAACCATTAGCGGGCTCAGAACATGGGGGACCGGCGAAGCAGAACGAAGCCGGAGGGGTCTTTTCGGCTAAAAGGCCAGCAGCAATTGACATATGCAGATGACGCGGCGTGGCGCCACGGCGTAGTTTTTTGCGGTTGGAATGCAATCAAGGGACCATCATCGAATCCTGCCCTTCCCTCCGCAAGAGATCATAGTGGTAGGTGGAGTAATGGGATGAGTGGTGGAGGAATATTTAGATTTTCCTCCTCTTCCGCTTCTTATTATTTTTTTGCAACGAAAGGTGAAGAAATATTTATTTTTCTCATTGGTTAAACAGATCGTGATCAATAGCTGATTGATATCTCTATACCAGAGATAATTCTATTTTGATAAAGTATTATAAGGAAATAAGGTTGTGTGGAAACTTATTTGGATTATGGATTTATATATATATTATATTTATGGGTATATATATTCTTTCGAAATATTCTATTGAACATCTATATTGTCCTGATTCTTTCATTAGTTAACAACTTTCCAAAAACCTTAAGACTTCAACTTCCCACCTAACTGATAAATTATTTTAAATTCTGTCGAATCATCAGTAGCGTTAAACCTCTCTCCCTATTAAGAAATCTAAAATATGAAGCAAAAAATACATGAGTCTGTATATCTGGTTTGCTGTATTTCACAACAATTCTTCCAAATGAGGAATAGTAGCAACATATCATTCTGAGCATCAATGAACTAATTTCACCTTTCAAAATAAAATATTTCTGTAACCACAACAACAAATAAAATATTTCTTATTATATTTAATTGAATAGTAAATCTCAAGCCAAACTTCAGCGTTTTCACTTAATGTTTAAAATTAATATCTGACGTTTGTTTCATTAAATATTTTACTATCGTCTTCTTGCCTCTGTTTAAAGGTGTAATAAAAGAATTGCTTTCTTAAAAAGTTGATTTCATTACTTTGAAAAAATTAATTTAATTTTACAAATATTTTACTCATCGTTATGAAAAGTCAGAAAATGTTACTCAGCCCTTTTCTTATCGAAAAAAAGGAAAACAAGGAAGAAAACTCCGTATGCGATATTTATGTTGTCAGGCACACAAGCACCAAAAAGAAGAGATTAGTGCAATAAAAACTTTTTTCGCCTTAATATGAAAAATCTGTTGTTGCCGTAAGCAAAGCTGGGTAGGGAAAATACAATCATAAACATTGCTCTCTTGTCAGGTGATTCCAAGTGCGGAAACAGAAAAACCAAATGAGGAAATATTCTCTCAATATAGGAGAAGATAAATGAATATCTACATAATATACTTGAAGGAAAAACTTTTTATCAAGTTTAAAATATAAAACTTAAAATTTAACATATTTTTATCTCGAATAATGCCGGTAATATCAGAGGATATAATTGTAACTATCAAATTACAAGCTTGTAAAGCAAGTATCTAAACGAATAATGAATAGTTATGGTTAGATTTTTAGCCATTCAACAGACAAAATACATTGATTTATGGCGTCATGATCATAACAATAAATATATTAATTATAATGAAAATATAAAAATAGACCAAATTAGCTAATAAAAAGTCACGCCTGTTATTTTGAATTATTTTGCATCTGGCTGTCAAGAAATCAAACATTTCTGCTGTAAATTGATCAAAATTGCTTTATTTTCATTAATTTTATTTCTTAATTTGTAATTAAAATACTTTATTATTAAAAAATTATAAGCAGTGCTTTTTTATTATCACTATTGTATATACTAAAGAATAAAGAGATTATAAAGAAAAATTATATTTTGTGTAAAGATCCATTGGCTCCTGGATACCTTTGATTCAAATATCGTCTTATTGTAATTGCAATTCATTTATATATTTCAATTCAAATCATAAAACATTTTTTCCTTTAAAAAGTATTTAAGACTCAATTCAAAAGTTTTATATTTTAAAGAAATATTATATATGAATATAAATAAGAATTGAGAAAAATTACCGGATATTTGATTAAATTATTCTATGAAGATAAATTGTTTGCAATTAAAGTTTTAATAGTACTATTATTATCAAATCTGATTTTCCAATTAAAATTTATTTTCTATTTATTTATGTATAAAAATGCACAAAATTTGTTTAGTATCATTTTTGTTAATGTATTCAACGAAATTTTTGAAAAAGTTGTGAAATACGATCAAATGCGTATTTTAGTCTTTTTTATTTGCAATTCGAACATTCCTTCCCAATCAATTTGTCATTAGCGTATTAATGAAGAAAAATCACGCTTTTGCTTTTCTAACATAAGGTCCCTAACAGAATAAATCTCAATTATTTTCTGTTTGAAATGAAGAATTTCTCGCAAAACTCTTTTAATAAATTCAAATAAAGCTAACAAAAGTAAAATACTTTTTGATATATTAAAAAAGTTATTAAGATCAAGTATTCATGAATGTTTTTAATTTGTTCATGAAATTTATCGTTTTACCTTAATTATCAATAAGAAGAATGGATAAAAAATATATGTATGTAAAAAATGCATGTGCCTAAAACATAAACAGATTTATAGAAAATTACTCGTAGAAATAATTTTTCAGGTTTAGTTTTACAACGTAAATGTTAGTAAAAAGAAAAAAAAAGATCGTTAATAAATATTGAGTGAAAAGTAAAAATTAGAGAGTAAAAAGCACATAAAAAAAGATAAATATTATATTTAATACTGATGGATACTGATAGAAACAACTCTAGTATCTAATTTATATTCTATTCTCGCTATGAAATTTGAACAAAAGGATCAACAAAATTAAAAATGACTTGAAAGTTATTAACTGCAATTAAATTTTATAGTCAAAATGATAGGCTTAGAAGCATAATTTTCTATTTGCGATGATATTTTCAGAATGTATAGAAGATCTTATTAGAGCTGCTTTAATTAGAGAAATTGTGAAGTGATATTAATTTGCGAAACATTCCCTTTAAGATGTTCAAGCTTTAAAGCCTTCAGAAATTTATTATTGGATTTTTTTTATTCGGAATTATCTACTCTTTTATTCACTTTAAAGCACCACATTTTATTTTTTGTAGTTAGAAGATCAAGGTTCTCTTAATCAAAACAGGAAAGAGGAATTATATGCCCACCAAACAAAGATGCAAGGTAAAAGCTTGAAAACGCAGAGGCAAATTTATTATTATAGCCCGTGTGAGTGGTCTTCCCAAAATTTTCTCGTATTCTCTCTAATAAAATTGTTACCCCAGAGAACGTATTGTATGTCACAGGTGTACTATAATTATGAAATATTAAAATTTTGACATGAATTTAACATTTTATGGAATCTACCGTGTTATCCCTAAGAATTTTTCGGCGATTAATCACTGGCATGCGGTTAATAATATCCTTAGATAGAATTTGTATTTAGACTCATTTTTCCCACCCGATTAAAACCAAAATTTAACACAGAATTACAATTGTAGTCACAAAATCAGATACCAAATTTGATATATTTAAGTCTTCGCGTTGTTCAGTTATCGCTCTGGCATGTTTCTGAAAGGATAGACTGATAGGCGTTCAACTCTCTCGTTGGATTCGGGGCCGCGGTGGCCTGGTGGTAAGGTCTCGGCTTGTGAGCCGTAGGGTTTCTAGTTCGAGACCCGATTCCACCGAAGAACCGTCGTGTAAGGGGGTCTATTACACGTTAAATCCGTCATGCCATATGTCCTCCCGCTGGTGTGGGGCCGCGGTGGCCTGGTGGTACGGTCTCGGCTTCGGAACCGGAGGGTTTCAGGTTCGAGACCCGATTCTACCAAAGAACCGTCGTGTAAGGGGGTCAATTGCACGTTAAATCCGTCCTGACCAAATGTCCTCCCGCTGGTGTGGTGTGGAGAGGGGGGTGCCAGCTCAGGTGTCATCCTCGTTATCTGACCGCGGTTTAAAATTGCGAGGTTCGTCCCAAAATAGCCCTAGTGTTGCTTTGCAACGGGACATTAATATAACTAAACTAAACTAAACTCTCGTTGGTTTCGGTTTCCAACAACCGAGCAGATAGACTTCTTCTGAATAGAGTTTGCCCAAAATTAGAAAGAAATCTATAAATTTGGTGCAAAGACCGTATCTCACATCTCAGCCATCTAGCACAAAACTTGTTTGAATTATCATTGTCACAGACAGAAATAATACCATAAAAGTTTTTTTCAAACTCAGAGAGGTAGAGATTCGTCAACATCTCGAGTTCGATTTTTTTTTTCTTATGACTGCAATACTTTCTCTATACTTTGTATACGAGATAGTAAAAATAATGTAGAATGGCTTTTTTTGGAAGCCATGAGACCAATTTTTAGGAATCTACAATGGCTTT